>CAJQZM010011721.1:0-36302 GCA_907164665.1 Colias nastes | reverse complement strand
AAATATATCGTGTAAACATCATTAAAGCAACCCAATTATATTTGATCCCGTCTATTTGCGCACCTTCATAGATTATTTATATAAATTTATCATGCTAACTGAATTAACATGGATATGTATGGTTGTAACTAGTATATTTGAATACGACAAATATGCATAGTTCATCGAATATCATTCAATGTAAAATAAAGTCGCTTTAGACTGTTTCTTTGTTTTGGTTTGGTTTTTTTAAAGAAATAAGTTAAGGTTTAAGAGGAAAGTATATTATATGCATAATTGCAATCGCTAGTAATTAATACGATTTTAACTACAGCGAATGAATTTTAATTAAAATTTGTTCATCGGTATATAAAACCGTTCAATAGAGCATATTTTGTCATAAATAGATAGATAGATAATTCTTTATTGCACACACACAAGATTTACAATAAACACAGAAAAAGACAAATAGATGCAAGTATGTACAAATGGCGGCCTTATCGCTAGGCAGCGATCTCTTCCAGGCTACCATTAATATTAACAGGAAAACACATTTAAAGGAGGTGGGTGAGCAAAAATTATTGCGTTGGGAAAAATAAATTTTAATACGTATAACTACGTCATAAATCATGCATTATCTATACATATAATAAATCTGTAGAAGAAAAATATATTCTCAACACGCTAACTTCGGATCACTGTGGCCAGAAAGTAGTTTTTGAATGGGATTGCATACCTACATTTAAAAGAATTAATGTTAGGCCTATAACTAGAAAAGGCATTCATACATTTAGAAATAATATTGATAATAAACTACCTGACCTGAATAATCAATCCTTTCATAAAAATCCTTGTGAAATGTTTACAAATCTTTTTAAGTTCATTCATAGTGAATATGAAAAAATATTTAAAATTAAATCTTTAACTATTACCAAGGATTTACCATTCAGCCAATGGGCAACTCCTAGTATACACAGATGCAGGAACGTTCTTTACGAGTTATATGGTATGAAACAATATAACAAAGACTTGTCATTTCTTAGTTATGTTAGAAATTATTCAAAAACATTTAAAAAAGTTTGTTTCACTGCCAAGAGTTTGTATATCAGAGACAAAATACGCAACTCTGACAATAAAGTTAAAACGGTTTGGACAATTATTAATGGTGAATTGGGCAAAATCCGATCAAACGATAGTACCATAAAACTTGTCAATTCTGGTAGGGTCATTGACAAAAGTGCTGATGTTGCGCTTGCTTTTGAAGATTTCTTTAGTAGTGTCCCTGCTAGTTTAACTAAGAATTTAAAATCGTCTCCAGCGCTTGCAGAGTCTTTATTGAGGGATCACGTTGCTGAGTGTAACAAATTATTTGAATTGCGACACGTGACTGCTGATGAAATTGTTAAAACTTTTAAAACATTAAATTTAAAAAAAACATGTGATCTCTGGGGTATGTCTGTAAATTTAGTAAATAATATCATAGAAAACATTGCCAATCAACTAGCGTTTATATTTAATCAGTGTTGCGACTGTGGTATATTCCCTGATTTACTAAAGTTTAGCAAAGTTATTCCTTTATTTAAAAGTGGTGACCAAGAAGACAGTAATAACTATAGGCCAATTTCCATATTACCAACTTTGAGCAAAGTCTTCGAGAAACTAATTTTAAACCAATTAAATAGTCATTTTGCATCAAATGGTTTACTGCACGCCAAACAGTATGGTTTCACAAAGGGGCGCTCTACCACTGATGCCGGAGTAGCTCTTTTGTCACATATATACAAAGCATGGGAAAATTCAAAGAATGCTTTGGGGATATTCTGCGACCTTTCTAAGGCTTTCGACTGTGTAGAACATTCCACTCTATTACGGAAACTAAATTTTTATGGTATCAAAGGTTTAGCTCAGGATCTCATAGCTTCATATCTTCAGAACAGGGTACAAACCGTTGTCGTTAATGGAGAGAAATCTCGCGGTGCGCCGATTAACATAGGTGTTCCGCAGGGATCTATCTTAGGACCGTTTTTGTTCTTAGTGTATATTAATGACCTACCTTATTATTTGCAGGATATGTGTGAAATAGTACTGTTTGCAGATGACACCTCATTAATATTTAATGTGGATAGACATGACACAAATGTTGACGAAGTAAACTCTGCTCTTTTACGCATATCCAATTGGTTTAATGCTAATAATTTACTATTAAATACAAAAAAAACAAATTGTGTAGAATTTATCCTCCCAAATGTAAAAAAGGTGAAAAGGAATATTATTTTAAACGGGGAGGTATTATGCCCTGTGGAATCGACTGTTTTTCTTGGTTTGACATTAGATGAGAAGCTTCAATGGGGGGCCCATGTTACCACCACCGCTGCTAAGCTCAGCTCAGCTGCATATGCAGTTAGAAGAATAAGGCATCTCACCGATGAAGAAACGGCTAGATTGGTTTACTTTAGCTACTTTCATAGCATAATGTCCTATGGAATTCTGCTATGGGGCAGGGCTGCAGATATAGAAACTATATTTATATTACAGAAAAGAGCCATACGCTCTATATATAATTTGCGTGCTCGAGACTCACTAAGAGATCTCTTTAAGAATACTGGTATCCTTACTGTACCGTCGCAGTATATATTTAATAATATTTTATATGTACACAATAACGCTTACTTACACACAAAAGTAGGAGATAGACATTGTTATGACACAAGAAACAGAAGTAAAATTGAAATGCCATTTTTCCGGCTAGCTAAAGTTAAAAATTCATTTATGGGCCAAGGTATACGCTTTTACAACAGAATTCCTCATAATATTAAAGAGTTTAGTAGTTCTAAATTTAAAACTTATATAAAAAATGTACTTGTCGAGAGAGCCTATTACAGTATTAAGGAATATATGGAAGATAAAAACCCATGGAGGGTTTTCGCGTAAAAACCACAGGACAGTTCTTTGGCATATTATGATAATATATATTTAATTTGTAAAATTGTAAATCTGACATGATTAAAAAGAGCAACTATGGAGTTTCTTGCCGATTCTTCTCCGTAGATACTGCTTTCCGAATCGGTGGTAAATGTTAAAAATATATGTACTTAATGACGTTTCAAAAGTGCTTCTAGAAGAAGTCTAATTGAATAAATAAATGTTTGAGTTTTTTTTTTGAGTTTTTGAAGGGTCAATTCTGTACATTGAAAATATTGAAAAAATAAATAGCAGGGGGTGTTACTGGATCGATACCAAACCCAAATATGTGATTAAAAAAATTTTTGTCTGTCTGTCTGTCTGTATGTGAAGACATCACGTGAAAACTAACGGTTCGATTTCGATGAAACTTGGTATAATTATACCTTATTATCCTGGGCGTAAAATAGGATACTTTTTATCCTGGAAAAATACGTAGAAAAATAATTAATCTTAATTTTTCAGTTTTATCCATAGACGTTGTTCTGTAGAACCGCGAACACACGTTGCGTATTATAATAGGCCTAGCCGTATTTGGGTCCAATAGATATTTATAAGATGTCATTGTCAGAGTTACTCAAAATGGAGAAATAAACCATCCACGCGAAGACCGACATCCGCGCGGACGGAGTCGCGGGCGGAAGCTAGTATAAAATAAGAATATAATAAATCAGATAATATAATATATTATATACCTAAAATAAATAATTATGAATAACTTAATACAGCGTAAGAGGAGAAAAGAAAAGGACAACAGCAATGAAATGGAGGAAGGATCAAGAAAGTGATAGATAGTGTGCCTTGAGGAGATTTTTGAAACTGCCCAAAGTTTGAGCTTGTCGAACTACTAGAGGGAGTTGATTCCATAGCTTAACAGCGCGAACTGCAAAAGAATTGCTGTAGAATTTGCTGTTCGCGACTGGGACACGTAAAAGCAGAGATTTTGATGAGCGAGGGAACGGAGAAATAGAGAAAGCGAAATTATCCTTGAGATAGTGAGAAGTTTTAGGATCGAAGAGGATGGAGAAAAGAAGATGAAGGATGTGGGAATGACGTCGGAGGCGGATGGGAAGCCAGTTGAGTTTCTTGCGGTAGTCAGACACGTGGTCAAACTTGCGCAGGCCAAAAATGAAACGAATGCAAAAATTTTACAAGCGCTCAAGTCTATTCAACTAGACTTCCGAAAGGTCAAGAAAGGATGTGTCAGCGTAATCAAGGTGGGACAGGAGAAGGGAGTGAGCTAGCATTATTTTTGTTGGGATAGGTAGCAAGTTGCGCAGGCGCCGAAGTGAGCCAGCAGAAGCATACATCCTTCTGTTCACTTCCTTGAGATGGAGATTCCACGATAGAGTTTGGTCAATGAAAATACCTAGGTTTTTGACGAGAGTGCTGTATTTAATTGGTGTTTCGCCCAACGAAACTACTGGAAGAGTTGCCCAGTCAATCCTTGACAAGAATGACGGACTCCCGATGACGATCGTTTGGGTTTTGGACGGATTAAGTACTAAGCCGAAGTTCTTGCTCCAGTTAACAATCGTAGATAAGTCATCATTCATCTTGCTGATTGCATTAGGCAAATCTTCCGGAGTTGCTTGCGTGTAGATCTGGACATCGTCGGCATGCATACATGTGGTAGAGAGAAGTTAAATATTTGTGAACGAGTTCTTTTTTCCATTTTTAAGGTTGTACAATTTTATTTATCAATACTAATTTGTACAAAAACTAATAACAGACTGATAATTTTGTAAGAAGGGTATGCCGCAAGGATAGGCCATCTGGCGCGATCACTCAATACGCAAAGAACGTCAGATTCACTTTTTCAATCGATCCACAGGCAGGTTTTCAAAATTAGCCATCAAAGACTACCCAGTTTCATTATTCTTAAAATATTACAACGCTATTCGGAGCTCACAGAGGCAAGGTTAGGCAAAATTAAGTTTCCCCTCACGTGGCCACAGCGACCGATGAGACCGCAATTAATCTCGCCTTTTGTGAAACTACCCGTTAATTAACATATTTCCACCGCCCAGCATCACGCCGGAATGGGGTTTCATTATAAATGTTTATTGACGAAACAAATGTGATATTAATTTTTGGTAAAGAGTTGATCGAAATTGGTATAATACGGGAATGATAACACCAGATTTTACGCGATCGTTTTTCAATAATTTTTATTAATGGTCTGTTAAATAAAGGGCTTTCGAGCACTTAATTTTAAAGTAGCTTCTTGAAGGATTTAAAAAATAATTCAGTTAGATTTTAAGAACTGAAAACTTTCTCATGAGAATATAAATGAAAAGAAGCTTTGTTCATTACAATGTCTCTATCAAAATAGATTTTCAAGTCTAAATCTAATCTATCATTAAACTTATCTCATACAGTTAGTGCAGACGTCTAAGCTCCTCTATTATGTGACTATGTCTATTATATTATCAAGTATAGAGCAGAAGTGGCTTAGAAATTCAATAATTTAATTAATTTCCCCAATCCGCATTCTGAAACAAAACAAAGCAATAATGCATGCATTCTCCATTATCTGCACAATAGTGCGCTTCTCGTAAGACGAGAATAATATTCATTAAACGTCTATATTAGTATACTAGCTTTTTGCCCGCGACTTCGCCCGCGTCGTCAAAGAAAATTTTCCATTCCCGTGAGATTTCCGGAATAAAGCAAATCCTTTCTCAAGTTTAAGAATAAAGCAAAGTCTTCTCGGTACCAAATTTCATCAAAATCGGTTCAGTTGTTGACGCGTAAAGAGTATACAGATAGAGTTTTGCATTTATAATATTAATTAGGATCTAATGACCTCTAATAGTATGCTTTGATTATTTCACTCCAAGAATTGATCATCATAGAAGGAGCGCTTCAGCTGCGCAGTGATCACGGAAATATAATGATCATGGCGATCAAGATACGACTAGCATACTGTTATCTACATAAGTCCTATAAAAAAAACCTTTATTTAAATACTTCTGTAAAAAAGATTAGACTTAGCTTAACAAATTTGAATGTAGAGTCAAAAGTGAACAAGGAGTATTTAGTGTAATTATGTTTAACACAAAATATATTTATGCTTATTAGATAAAATGAATTATCTCATAAATTAAAATTTTACTACAAATAATATGCATGTAATAATTGCGGAGCAAAATAAACAGAGAAAACTCAATGATTTGTACGGTTTATAATTAAATTACATGCATTGTCATGTTTACTTCGTTTGTTTATTTTCAATTTTAGCTTTAAATAACATTCGTAATGACGAGTAATTTGTAGCAAAAATTGAATTGTTAATGAATTTTTGTATTTGCTATTTTATTATGGAAATAAAAATAGATATAATGTGAAAATTGGAGCATTTGATCCAACTATCATCAAAGTATTCATATCGTCAGTGGTGCAAAGGAACGAATTTTTACGTGTCTCAATGTCGTCATGCTATCTAATGATTAAACAAATACTTTGACGTGCTCTCGCTTCTACCAACGAATATTTTTTCTCTTCTATTTTCCTTCTACCCCACTAAACCACCTGTGTTCTACAGTACGTATCCCAAGTGGTGAACCGTTCCACCGTGGTGACCTGGCCGGCGCCGACCGAGCCGCCCGGCGCGCGCAACCCGGCGCCTGGCGTATGCCTGCCTGTGATCGTCAGCTTCTGCCACCAGCATCGGATATCATACAACTTCACCGTCTTCCCGAACTATATTGGACACTTCGGGCAGAGGGATGCTCAGCAGGTTGGTGGATTTTAGTGGAATAATTTTATAGCATTAAAATGCTGCAATATTTGAAAATTATTAGATTAGAACAGAAAAAAATCGTCCATGATGCGGTATTCGAATCTACGTCTTTCGTAAAAAAGAATGTTTTAGAAGCTTTTTGATCAGTAAGTTTTATAAATGGTAGCAGTACAATTAATGATATCATGTTATAACTAGAAATATTGCTTGTTTACACTGTGTTAGAGTTTATTTTTATTGAAATAAGAACCATCTTCGTACTTCCAGATTAAATTATAAAAAAAAAGAATTAACAAATTAGCTTAGCTACACATTTAGTGATTCATTTTTATTATATAAATGATTTCTACTAGTTTCCACTTTCCAGAACTCTATACATCTTAACAGTACACCAACCATTAAAATATTATTATTATGTGTTCCGTTTGACGTCCGTAGTCCATTATGAGAGTACATCGCCTTTTTCCCCGTGAAGTCGCTAGATGGTGCTAGTTTTAAGCCCGTCACGTGGTACCGCCGCCAGCGCCGCGAGTGGTGGGAGACAAAACTCACCACAGTCCCAGCAAGCCACCAGAAATATTCTCATTGTTGCGTCGTTTTTCAAACCGTACGCAAGTCGTTAGATTATATGTAATTTTAAAATACCGTATTTTAAATTACATATATACATAATTTAAATTTAAATAATAATTTTATACGAACTTTCGAGATTGAAGTAGAAAGTTCCGTTTTTTCTTTTTAAATAGTTTTTATTAAAGTCCGTTACGTTTCATAGTGAAATGAATATTCAAGTGTTACTTGCGATATCGTTATTTCAAACGAATAACGAAAATCGGATTTATTTGAAGTATAAATCTGCAACCACGAGCGTGGCATCGCGATCATAGGTCTATAGCGCAGGCCAAGGGCCTACCGAATCGTGAGCGTCTTAACAGCGCGCTTTCTACGTGTTTCGAGCCGAGTTCTTCTTGTTCGGGGTCCAGCGTCGACGAGGAGCCGCCGCAGCGT
This sequence comes from Colias nastes, assembly GCA_907164665.1. Classification (NCBI taxonomy): domain Eukaryota; kingdom Metazoa; phylum Arthropoda; class Insecta; order Lepidoptera; family Pieridae; genus Colias; species Colias nastes. The sequence goes on along the minus strand of CAJQZM010011721.1, from coordinate 28,609 downwards.
GTATGGCGCCGCCAGCGCGCGCTCAGCCGCTCGTGTACAGGTTTGAGATTTTGTCTCAACACGGTGAGTCATGTTATTAATACATTATACGTGATTTACGATGATTTCAATACAAATCTTTCAACGTTAATGGTTATTACTGTATGTTACGCGTTAGATAAACTATTTTCACAAATATCGGTTTTAAGATAGTATATTAATTGCAGAAAGCAGATCCGAAACGTGTTTCGATCTTTTGATTTTATTCCTCCTTGAATCGTATTCGCTACGCGGACATTCTAAATGTATGTGAATTGTGCCTTCCTTTTCCGAATTGAGGGTAAATATCAAAAACGAATTCTTAATCTCGTTAGATTAGAAAATTCATCCGATACGAGTCGAATCAAGTAGAATGTAGTTGCCTATATCTTGTAAGCACAATAGAAATAGGTAAATTATGATCAATTCATACAAATATATTAATAATTTTTGCCTGACGCATTAAATTATTCCGCGACTCTGTGCCTAATTACTGCTAAATTTAAATGCGACTTCTATTCTCTATACAAATAAACTTAAGAATTAATAGAGATGATTTGAAGGGGATTATTGATAAGATTAAATTCATATAAAATTCCTCCCGCTGTGGAATGTATTTTTAACTTACTAACATGATTAGTAGCATATGCAGATAGGCGAATTTGATAAGTTGGTTTAAAACTCGTCACAATCAGTTTTTACCAGTACATTCAATAACCGTTAAGATCGACTTTTTAAGTCGTTTCAAATCATTTCATCAATACAAAAGGTAGAATCAAGGGAAACACCAAAAGAATAAAAAAGGGGGGGGGAGAGATTTTCAACAAACAAAAGCTCGAATTAATCTCGCCACCCTCGAATACCATGTAATTCGAAAACCAGCCGTAGTTTTCACTTAGAGGTAATAATATTTATTTATTCTTTAACTCTGACATCAGATTTATGTCTTTGGAGATTCAAGCCACTATTGAACGTCAGGGGTTAGTCAATCGAACACCATGTTTCTATCGTTAATCACCCCTTTTTGTAATTAAGAAGAGCAACTGCAAATGCAAAGTAATTTTCAATTTCACACCCACTGTTAACTGTGACAGGACATACTCAACATAATAATATAATTTTTGTATTTGCGAGGCTATCGACTACCCGTACGTATCGACGCCTCCTATATCCTTGTATCACTTTTGTATACCATATCGATATTATAAATACATCATAAACGAAGATAACGTATAAGATAATGTTTGCGACAGTCACAAACTGGACTGCTGAAGAACCAAGCGACTGTGGCCTTTACTTGGTGATCTATATGGGCAATGATTTGCGTTCAACAGAACAGCATGTACACCACATTGAAATGAAATGAAATGATTTATTTTGCAAGAGACGTGGAAAATTTACAGATGTTATATTGTTACATTGTTCAGCACAAATCGCCAATTGATTGGCTTGCAGAGACTTTGGAAGTTCAATTCAATTCAATTCGAAATAAAGTTCGTCTCCAACCTACATTGGAATATCAATCCGATAGAATCTATTCTGACACCCGAGCGTTTAAGATTTTCTACGAATGGTTTGGAGCACGGAAGCAAATTGGCAATTGGCGATGGAAATGATAAATTGAAAGTATCGGTGCCAGGCTTAATAGCAGGCAGTTGGTCCCTCAAGCAGGCACACCACCTCTTGGGGTTTCTCAACTTTGCAACCTTCATCACCCTCCGGGGAAGGATGCACTGCCGCAGGCTATAGCGCCAAGGGAACGCCTCTCGGGGCTTATTACCTTTGCAACCTTCATCACCCTCCGGGGAAGGATGCACTGGCGCACGCTGCAGCGCTACAGAAACGCCTCATGGGCTAATCACTTTTGCAACCTCTATCACCCTCCGGGTAAGGATGCACTGGAGCACGCTGCAGCGCTACACGAACGCCCCACGGGCTTATTATTATTATTTTTGCAACCTCCATCACCCTCCGGGGATGGATGCAGTGGCGCAGCACGCTGCAGCGGTACAGGAACGCCTCTCAGGCCTTTTATTTTGAAACCTTCATCACCCTCCGGGGATGGAAGCACTTACGCACGCTGCAGCGCGACAGGAACGCCTATCAAGGTTTGTCATCGTTGCAAATTTTATTACCCTCCGGGGAAGGATGTACTGACACACGCCACAGCGCTACAGGAACGCCTCTTAGGGCTAATCAACTTTGAAACCTTTGTCTCCCTCCGGGGAAGAATGAATTGCCGCACTTGTTAAAGATCTAGTTCAAAAACATCTTTTAAAAGCAAGTAAGTGTAAAAACAAGTATAATATCTACCAGCCGTATCCAATTCACAGGAAAGTCTTGGCAGTGAATGAAAGGACCTTGGACCCAGTGTCATTGAAATGTTTGCAGTAATAGCTTTCCTAATCTTGACTGTCGAGGTAGTAAGAAAAAATTTCATTCAAAGGCAGAACGAAATCTCTTTGACAAGAGTTATTAGTTTGAACGTTTGAACACTTCACAACCTTCTAGGGCTGTACAGCTAGGAAGCCGAATTCTCGCGCAATCGCACCGGCTCCTAATACAACGTGCTCGAACAGTCGACACAAACATTTCCATTCAGAGGGGAATTCTACAAATAAATTTTAATCACAGCTCAAACAGCTTACGTCATCTCAAGTAAGACAGACTTAAACTTAAACAACCGGCTCTATTGCCTCGAGTTCATTATAATAGTTCACAAGTGGAAGAAACCCTCTTTGCACCCAGACCTCAAGAGCCGTGCTACTATCAGGATAAGTCCTCTCAATCGTTAACTGACAAACAGGCATAGGTTCAGCTCCAACTCAAATACAGAACCTACAGCTGAAAGTCTGGCTCATTTCGGATAGGTCAACCTGTTGTACACCTTGATGGACAGCTTAAAAAATACAAACATACATAGACTACTGGTGACCACTGACCAGGCTGTAAAAGGATGCTGAATGCTTAGCTAAATTATGTATAACTGACGGTTTAGTACACTACACTTATACATAAATCAGTTACAGCATCAGTTTCTATTAAAATGCAATTATATTTAAATTTTGTCTAATCACATCTAATCATTAAATTACAATATAATCATTGCAAACATTACCTTAGGATTAGGGTATTTCCTTAGCTAGAACAAATCTTTCAAAATTACAAATCCGGAAGGCAAGGAAGGTTATTCAAAAACTCTTATCGAGATATTTTTAAAATAAATTAGCATAATAAAAATAATTATTTATGAGATTAATAAAAATTGTTTGAATTCATTAACGTGCAGCTACTATACTGTGATTTTGGACGTGTTCTCTATTTATTCCTGTTTACATTGCAATTCAAAACAATGGGTCGATAGTGAAGACGCGTTTACCTCGCATTCCGCATTGGGCTCCAAAACATATTCTTCCACATACTAGCAATCAAGTTAGCTAAATTATCGTCACCGTATGTAAATATGAATCCAGTTTCAAGGCACATAAGAACTTTTCTTTGCATTTCCAATTCATAAGAGGTTCTCTGACTAATTTGTTTATTATTACACAGCATCCGGTGCGACCAGCTACAGCGGCTATCATAGATGGTAGGGTAGAGCGATTTTTTTTAGAATCGAGGTCGGAATCTGGGTAATGTTACATAGTTATAGTAGCATCATCAATGTATTTGGAAGTATATCTAGTTAATGATATTCTTGCAAAAGTCAACTGGAGACAATATTATGTTTATAAACATTATTATTTACCACCAAATTGTTAAAGAATAGAATAAATTCGATCACAAGGTGTGATTCGAACCCGCGTCTTTCCGCCACATGGTGGAAATTATTATTATATTATTGTCGTAGTGTATTTAATACTAATCAAAATAGAAGTCATTAGCAATCACAATATAGCCTATTCAGGTTTAAGTGCATATACTGATTAAAATATTGACAAGATATACTTGTAGTATATATTTATGGATGTCCTTTTTGTTTACATGATTTTAAGACAAATTTTCAATAATTATCAAAGTCATGATTTTATTTATACATTATATAGGTACTTTGTTTATAGGATATATTATATAAGCATTTTGGGGCATTACTCTATCACATTATTGCGTCTTATTTATCAAGCCACCAGGAGATAACAAACAACTCTCTCATAATGGACTACGGACGTCAAACGGAACACATAATATATAAATTTTACCTTAAAATAAAATTTGTATTATGTTTCCTAAGACGTCCGTAGTCCAGATAAGGTCTTCCTGGTGTTATTTTTGCACCATTCATTCCGTATCATTTATGAGACGAACAATGAGAATATTTCTGGTGGCTTGCTGGGACTGTGGTGAGTTTTGTCTCCCACCACTCGCGGCGCGGGCGGCGGTACCACGTGACGGGCTTAAAACTAGCACCATCTAGCGACTTCACGGGGAAAAAGGCGATGTACTCTCATAATGGACTACGGACGTCTTAGGAAACATAATACAAATTTTATTTTAAGGTAAAATTTATATATAATATGTATTACATAAACATTGTTGTCCAGTAATATCGCTTTAGGAACATGTGAAACATGCAATATTGCCTGTATACACAAGTATTATCACAGATTACTTGTGAGATGAGGCTTCATGGCTAGTTGCACTTTATCAGCGATTAAACAGCCTATCCCACTAAGTCTATAGATGGGTGACTGCTCTTTGGTATTTCAGCTCCTATGCCTATATTTCATCTAGCGATAGTTATTTTCATAGACACTTTTGTAGCATTAAGTCATACTTAAAGCCAGGAAACGAATTCAAGATTGTAAACAGTGACTTGAATAAGTAGAGGACTTATCGTACACATGCATCTACATTTAGAACTAGGTACAGTCAAAACATTGAATGCATTGCAGCTGTTGAAATAAGCATTATAGATTAAATCTGCCTAATTAAGGTAATTCCCAGGAAATATGGGCTTGCGTTCAGTAATCGTATTTCTAACTATTATTATTAAGTGAATATTCATTAATATCTCATAAGCTTAATGAAGCATTCTCGAGACGGCATAATAACTTGTTTACGGTGTAATTAAAAGCAGAACTTGACGGAATAAATCTGAGCACTTTTATTGCAATCATGCCTTAAATATTAATGATCCGTATTATTCGCTAAGTTATTTATGGTGAAATTTTAGCTCGAGTATTTTTATTTACGGTTTGATAAATTTCTCCTCTTGTAATAAGTATTTTATGGATTAGATTTTCAAAGGAAACGCTTTTGTAATGTTAATTATTTAGAGTGTTTGATGTCAACGTTTCAATGGGATTTTTTTAAGGAGATTTGAGTCAATTATCTTGCACATCAATATGATTGAGAAATGTCGTTATTGCTTTGAAAATTATAACCAATCAAATGGGGAAATTAATTCTCAAAAAGCTGTATTTAATTAAAATATCAATAAGAATCACGTTATGTGGTTTTTGTCCTTTTAGTCATTAGTTTGTCTTTGAAACATTTCAAAACATTGTCCAGTATTAACTTCTAGAGGTCAGCCACGGAGTCTAACAATGCTTCTTAATGAGTCTATACCTATATATGAAAAACGAGAAAGTAGCCTTCAGCCGAAGGGTTTCCTTAATTATTGTACGGCGTACGTGAGGCGACACCGCGGCCGCCGATTAGCAGGCCGTGGAGGGGGGGTATATATACACAAATTAATTGGTCCTGAAGCCATTTGCCTTCGATCCGCTTAGCTGACTCGTCAATTATCTACACGTCGAGGTCAGATGTCAGCGATCATTATATTTGTGGGGCTTCCCTTGAAGTTAAATATCGTTTACACTTTGACGCTTAAGTGACTTCCGAGGAGGTCCTGATTTGACCCCGTTTGCTGCGACTCTGATTGAAACTGCCTGTATGTATGAAATGATTCTAGGTTCTGCTATAATTACAAACTTCAAAACCAATAAACATAAAATTGTAAAACATCGGAAAACTTAACGACAGCTTAAATTAACGCGTTTAGTAGTTAGCGCAAAGACAGGTCTTAATGATAAATACCTAAAAATAACACACATCGTTTATCCGTATGTGTATTTGTGTAGGCATTAATCATTCAATTCCATCTAGTTGTTTCAGCATTTACATACAAATAATAGCGTGATAATCGAATACAATTAACTATCTAACAGACTACAATAATATCTAACTAATACAGCGAAAGCTCGCAGGAATTCAGACTATGTTTTCGGCACAAGAATCTATCTAGATACCTTATCCACCGCAAACCGGCTGTAATGCCGACGTTCCTACAGCTATAGTATTATTCTATTGTCTGATATTGAAGAGCTTATGTGCGGTATGTACGATAATATTACAAATGATGAAAGACGAAGCTATTATTTTCATAATGAACTAACTATTACAGGTTGTTGTGTGATGTTTTAAATGATTAGACTTACAAAATATATAGACAGAATCGATTCGTCGTAATGATAGTTCTATGAGTAAATGTATAGTTTAAAAGTTCGATATCTATTGTTTAAACGTATTAAATTATAAAACATTTTATAACCTATTCACTACCAATAATTATCTGATATCGTATACCAATTGTTTTCTCACAAAACGTCACAAAACACAGAAAGAATAGCGTCGTCTGTCCCGAAATTATTCCTTCATTATCCATCGATTTACCCCTAACAATGGAATAATGATTAATCTATTAAGCTAGCAATTAAGGCAGTTTACTCACGAGCGACTAGCACGCTATTATAGAAGTCAAGGGTTGATAAGTTATGGAACATATACGGGGTATGCAAATTATAAATAATTAATTTATTCAAAAATGTAACGCTCTACATTTGTTAGTAATTACTGTGATATTTTATTTTCCTTATTAATGGTAATAATAAATTGCTAAAAATGTGATATAAAATTATAATTCTGCACGCTATAATATTAGCTACAACTTTTACAATTTAAAATTTGATTATTTAACTTTCATTTGTAGATTTAGTAACATGTCATATTAGTAAACATAAAATATTGAGAGCTCTATATCTACACTAGAACCTTCTACAACTCCAACGTTAAACGATTACTCAGCTCTCGAGCATTTAACAAAACTTAACCCGAACGCTGCACTACACACCGCCTAAGCCACCAAGGCGGAATCAATCTTAGTCACACAACAATAGACTTCACCGCGACACCGTGTCGTCTACAACAATACGTTATTTATGACTTGCATGCTTTAATTGAACGATAATTCACTTGAGAAACGAGCTTGTACTAGCCTGATTGTTTGAAATCAAATCAAATTGGATCATTAATTTTGCGAAAGGAGTGGTTAAATGTTATAAAACCGATAAAATAGTACCTACACAGTTTAATCGTATTTTAAATTGAACCCCCTACATAATAGATACGATCATTTTGTTTTATTGATTTATTGTACAGATTGTATGTTTCATCGTAATGCGTGGGATCCGGGAACATGAGAATAACAATTTCAAGCGTGGGACATGGAAGGTCCGCGAACATGTTGATATATTTTCTCAGGCAATAACAAACATTAGATGTCATAATAAATACCGTGAATATACCGGAATATTAATTAACAACAATCTTTTTATTACTGTCACATTACGCTTATATCAATTAGTTCTTGTTTTCTGTGTAAACACAATTTTGATTTCACGTAAAATAAATATTCCCGTAGTTAAATAGTTTCCTTCTTTAAAAGCCTTAATATCTCGTATAGGATTTAGAGATCTACGATGCAGTGGTGGACGTGCGCTGCTACGAGCTGACAGCGCTGTTCCTGTGTTCCCTGTTCGTCCCCAAATGTGGGCCCTTGGGCCACATGGTGCGGCCCTGCAGGAGCTTGTGTCAAGGTAATTTGGACTTTACTGTGATATACATAAATGTAGTTAAGAAATTATTTACTCGGTCTGCCTTCGACTCAACTTTTCGAAGCATAATGTACATGGTTGGTTGGTTAGGTTAATTTCTCATAAAGTTTTTTCATCTCAGAAATGACTTACAACTTGAATTGTTTAATTAAAAGCAAGTTATAAAATAATGTGAATTTATGGATTATAATATCATCACCTATAAATAAAAATATCATTTTATTATCTTAAAGAATGACCAGTTTAGTTCTCTAACTACCTACATCAAAAAAAATATTGTTGACTACCAAAACATTCAGCATTGGTTGAAATAATTTCAAGCGTAGTATCTCATAAACTTCCCCTCACAAGCCCCAACATTTTCCCATTAATTGTTACCTGTTACCAGTTTCCCAACTTGAGGAAATTAATTTTCCCATTACTTGAACCACAAGTGTACAAACACTTTACGCTTAAGCGTAAAATGTCTGAATTGTGAAAATTTTACAAACATACTCATATTCAAAATACAAATAGGATTCTTTTTTTTTTCAATAAAATTGGTTCAGTGTATTTTTCTTCACAAAAAAACAAGGTTCTAGTGGATTCGAAGAACTGTTTGACAAGAAAATTTTAAACATTCTTATGAATAAAGCTGCGCTCAATTGTGTCATTTATTTTGATAAAAAAGTGTGTACCTAATATGTAGAACCTTCATCCAGCAATAAAAGCAAGCTATCTAATGGTAAAACAACGTATGAATTCGGTCTAGCAGTTACAAACAATCAAAACTTTCGTCCCTACAATAACAGTATAGACCACACTACAAACTACACATTCCTATGGTTTACTGTAAACTTGTACAGAAACAATGCGCCGCTGCGGCTTCTTCCTGGAAGTGTTCGGTCTGTCGATGCCGGACTACCTCCAGTGCGATATCTTCCCGGAGTCCACTGACACCGATGTGTGTCTGGGGAACAAGGAGGTGAAGGACGCTAAGGTTCGAGCTGCTAAACCAGGTGAGTTTGATGAGCTGTATGATGTGAAGTTATTTAATACACGTTGATTGTAGATATGCCTATGTGGCAATTTCTAGTAGGTATCACTGTAATCATTTAGTTTCGATAAATATTGAATATTAAAATCTACTCCAAGTATCAGTTATATAATTATTGTTTATCTCTGTTGCGAATTATATTCATTATATAATATAAATAGGATATTAAAGATAGAATTCGGCAAGATAATGATGCGGTTTTATTTTTAGATCTATGAGGATTTATGACATTAAAATTCTCAATAAATGTTTGAAAAATTTAACACATTGAAAAATATCAATTAGGTTACGATGACGTCTCTATGAAATGTACACAAATTTCACTACTACACAATATTATTCCCATTATTATATTTTCTGGACTTTACGGTACGATGACCGCACATCTTGGAGTTAGCAGTTTCCAAGAAACCTATCAACTTAGGGTAGATAGCTCGCAATCAGTTTATATTTTTTATAATAATTATTGTTGTAAAACCGATTATAGATGCCGAGATAATAATATTATGTCATTGTTTATTGCTTGTTTCAATGTTGCATAAACATTTCACATACTTTCATAAAAGCCTAACAACTGTAACCCTGTATTGTGTAAATGGATATTTTTCGAGATAACACCTATCGAGAGCAATTAATCACGCTCGAAAATCTCACATATTACATTATCTTCATCCACGTCAAGCTAGACAAACAATCTCTTTCTATATTTACTTTTTGATGTTATCTCGTAACATACGTTATGGATTTTAACTTGATATTATTCGTAGTGTTGAAAGTTCTTGAATTAATTATAAATAACTTTTATGTTTATATTGTGTGTACTCTACTTAAAATTTACTAGCTGTGTCACGCGGTTAGATCCGCGTACGAATCAAAATTTCTAAAGCTTATATGTTATTTTTGTACATAAATTACGTCACTACAGAGTATCATGAAAATCTGCTGTGTGATTTTTGCGTGAAATAGTAACATACATCAATCCATCCTCAAAAACATTCTCGTTTATATAAGCAACACAGTCTTGTCGTGTTTAGAGTGCACGCACTTTCATAACCGTTTTTATGTTCTATCACTCGATGTGGAGCCAATATTTTCAAAACCCAGAACCATCTATAGGCCACAATCATTCACATAATATTATCTTTGCAATCTCTTGAACCTTCCACCCCGTTAACAAGACCGCTTTTCCCAGTCTGCCAATCCGGCTTTCAATGCGACACGAACCGCTGTATCCCGCACGACTGGCGTTGCGACGGGCACGTCGACTGCGCGGACAGGTCCGACGAGCTGAACTGCCGCGTGTGCAAGCGCTCTGGCGACGTACACTGCGGCAACCAGCGGTGCATCTCGCAGGCGCATCTGTGTGATGGCAAAGTGGACTGTCCGTGGGGGCAGGATGAGCGGAATTGCTGTGAGTGTATTTTGTAAAATGTTCACGTAATTTGATGATTATATGATAAAGGTTAATGTTGTAGGGAGAAGTTGTAATAAATAAATATAAGATGTACAATTTAGCTATCGCGTGAGTAAAAATAAAACATATTGGAGGCGTGCTCTATGGCAACCAGAGCTTAGTATCCTAAATATGTAGATCTATTTGGACTATAAATAGAATAAGTGGTTGTTATGTTGAAAATCTAATATATGCACAGATCTCTATATGTACAGATCTTTATATGTACAGATCTTTATATGTACAGATCTCTAATCTAAGCTTCTCAATTTACGAGTTTTGATTCGTGGGGTCAAAAGGGAAACAAAATAATACTTTTGATTAGAACATATTATGGAACTTTTGTTATTATTAATGTGCTATATATTTCTTAAACTACCTTTTCGCCATAATCGGTAATTGCATTATCGATTTTGGAAGTTCGTACAATCGTTTGTAGGTTCGTACAATTGTTTTTGCACAAATATATTATATTAAAAGGTACACGCCATCCACATTTTTTTGACTAAACCGTGCAATTCCTGCAGTACGGCTAAGCGAGTCGAACGGAGATGTAGGCGCCGGCGAAGTACAAGTATACCGAGCGGCGAACCAGTCCTGGTTCCCCGCGTGCCTCGCCGCCGCGCCCCTGGACAGAGACACCGCTGCCGAGATCTGTTCCATGCTTGGATACACGTATGTGACATACTTAGCACTATACAATATTGCTAACTGGCTTAGGCCAATAGGAGACTTAAAAACACGAACACAAAGAATTTAAAACATAACTGATACGTCCGTATTACCATTTGCTAGAAAGCTATTGAATTTAGGGCTACGGAGCTACGCCGTAGACGTATCTACGAACCTACGATCTGAGGACTGAATACAGTAGTAATAACGTGTAATCAGTCGTGAGTTAGTACGTTCGTAGTAACGTCTACGGCGTAGCATTCATTTGCTAATATGCTATGCTACGGTCACGACTCACGAACCACGAATAATTTCGTATATTGACTTGGATTAACCTATCTCAATCGCTCCTGCTTAAAAATATTGGTAATATAAGATAATTTCACTTATCAGTACTAATGTAATCTCATCGATACTCATAGGAGTAAAAATGGTGCCAATGAGAATACATCTAACTAATTAAATATTGATGATTAATATTTAAGGGCAGATTTATTCATTGAATTTAAATAAAAAAACGTAGTGATTTTTATTAAGCTATTGCATAGCTTCTATCGCGGGCCTTGAACGCGGGGACCGAATCCAGAAATTGCGTAACGAAAAACCTCACGCTCCCCACTCCGACGGGCGCGGAGGTGTGGCTTGAAGGCATAACATGCAATAGCTTTACCGCGGCAGTCCCCGAGTGCCACACGTCTTTTTTTTATATAAGATTCAATAAAAAAAAGTTACATTTATAAGATAGATAGGATTATTTTATTTTGATCAGGATCGTCAACAAGAGCAGAGTAATAGGCGGAGCAGCCAGAGCTGGCCGCACGCATCCACTCACACCGAACGCCCTGCAGGCGGGGCAGTCCCTCATCCACGGCGTGGCGCAGTCCTACAGAGCCTTCCAGAGGAGCGAGGGCGGCTTGCTGCGCGAGCTCAAGGATTGTAGACACGATTCTAAGAAGATACACCTCATTTGTAATAATTATGGTAAGTTCTTTTTTAGTTTATGTAGAATTATTAGTTGTCTATTTTTTATCCTCTAGGATGGCCTGAAATCTATCCCTAATTGAGATATAAAAAAAAAATGGTTGCCTGTAAAGTCGGTTGTACGGGCGAAGATTTTACGTGACAACGTCTTTTTCTCGATCATAGTTGAGTGGGAGAGAGACGCAAGGCATTCGGCGGGCCTCTCTCTCGTTCGGTGACTCATCGTAACGTTACCGAGCGTTACACTTTTTCATAAGTGACTCCCAGCCGCAACCTAATTTAAGACGTTGTCACGTCAAAAATATGTAGGTATACGCAGGGCTAATCAATTTGTAAATATATTTTACGTAAACAATGTTACCAATTTGTCCTAACTTCTAATTGCAGTAAGGTCAAATCTAGTTACAAATATGTACATGAAAATATAGAAATAAATATTATAACAAAGATAAATTAATGTAGAAATGTTAAGTTTTTACGGTAATATCTGTTGAAATTGTTATGCTTCATAAAACTTTTGAATATATAGTAATATAAGTACAATCATAATATACCGTCTCAAATAATATGCGCGAAGCAGAATGCATGGTCCAAGGTACCATACAATATCGTAAAATCAAATATATTCAGAGGAATCTCATCTTAAAGCGCATTAAAATAAAGGCGCGTCCAATCACACGCAAGAGTGGCCTGATCCCCGGATCAGATGTTATTACGGGTTCGGCTTTATGCAAATTGCGGCTTCTTATTATAAACTACTTTTATATATTTTTAACGATTTTCAATTATAATAATTATATTCTTTAATAACTGGCAATGGTTAGTTTAATGGTCTACGGAGACGTTGAAAGTTTTCTGTAAAGAGTAAAATGTATATTCTACTTTCAATAATTTTATAAAAAGGTAATGGCAAAAGTAAGGTTCTCTGCTTATGTTTATATTTTTTCAAATTAAAATCCGTTTTTTTATACGCTTGGAATGTAATAATATAATAAAGAACAGTACCTATTGAAATTGTTAAACTTGAAGCCAAATATTAAAGAGAAAAGTCGTGTAAGCATAAAATTTCCAACTGTTTAGGGCTGTCAAATTATTGTTCTATGTTTAGAAAATAAATTTACAGTGCCTACTATAAAAAATGAAATAGGTAACTCAAAATACATAAATAAAAATATTCGGAAATCCCGTTTTTTGCAATTTAAGTTTTTAATTACTAGAAATTCCATTATAATATTTCGATAGAGTACATGAAGATATTCATTCTAATTTGTTTTCTAATTAAAACAAAACAAGTATTATGTCGTTAACTAACATTTTAGTGGAAACCTTAAAACTTACCCGTGGCAGCCCTAAAGGTGAGTGACCGCAAGGGCGTGTTTTATTAAGCAGACTTGGAATGCTATACAGTTCAAATTATGTAGGAACTCGCCGGCTTACCTACACATGTTTTTTTCAAATAGCTGGCATTCTTTGCTTTGCCCAGAACAATCTCGGACTGAAATGAAAAGCTTTGTGGCTTTTATTTCACAGGGATTGAGATGTTTTAATAATTAAATTGCGGTTTTAGAAGCAATTATTATTATACAGGTTAAAATCCTCGACTTTGTTGCTGTGTTTTATAAAATTTAACAGTCTATCTTCTTCAAGATCTATCTTTGACATGTTGCCCCTTTATGACTATTTAGAGGAAGCTGTGCAAACTTCCTAAATGCTTATAAACACATATAAAGCAATGCTTTACCAGAAAATATTCTCTTCGTTTTTTGCTTTTCCATAAGCCGATAAGAGTTAGTCCCAGAGTCAGAACGAATGCGACGCGCCGAGTCGAATCCGACAGCGCTGTCAATATGAATATTTTCAACGTTTCACCTTTTCATCCCGTGAGCATTAAAACATAAAGGAAGATCTGTACTGTACTGTACTGTACTGTATTCCTGTACTTTCTCCGGAAAAAGTACGCCCACGCGAGCATCTTATTGTATTACTTTTTAACTAGTGAATGCCGTGGGTCGGTATCTCTCTGCCTTTGAAAGTTGACGGCTTTGAAATTTTAATGTGTCTTTTTAAAGAATATTGAATGGATTAATTTTGTTATTTTTAATGGTACAAGGACTTTATTTATTTTGATCTTGGTGACGTATTTTATTTAATAGACTTCCTGCATTAAGTGATATTTTAGTAGCCTTTTAATGGTATTATTACACATATTATATCACATTACTTATTAACTTGTACCGTGTACAACAGATTTGATAACGTTACATGCGTATTCAAGTCATTGTTCCTAACCTTCTCATAAAGAATAATCCTTTATGCAATAGCCAGGAAACTTATTATGAACTCATAGAAATTCTCAGAGAAGTGACTTACATAAATATTGTAATCAAAGAAAACGTCCGTCACTTACAACTGTCGGCCGACGAAATGAAAATTTTAACTTTCCTAATTAGGAATATTGTTGTCCTCGCCGGCGTCGTAAATCAAATCTCGAGTTATTGTAACGGGATTTATTAGACGTATGAAGCATTGATAATATTAATGTTTCAAAGGCTTTTAATAGTATCATTGTAAAAGTTTATTATTTACGTGGAATTTCGATGGATTTGGAGATTTTGTAAATGATATTCAGTGTATGATACAAATTGTCTCGTTATAAATATCCAGGGGAATTAAAGACTAGGGAATAATATAAGTGACCCAAGAGCCATATTTTTCTGGATTAAACCGCAAGAAGACTGCTCAGTAAAATCTCTGCGGTAACAAACTATTATTATCCTTCAATCCGATTTTAAAACATTTTTAAAATCGGACTGTCACACAAATACAATAAATATATTGTACCTATGTAATATATTACATATAATCTGTGTGTATAATACAAACATATGAAACTGCAGATGTCATGAATACAAAAGAAATGATTCTTGCTATTCGGGTTGAATTTAGTTTATTTCCGTCGAACATCATTGTATAAATTCAATAAGATTTATATTCTCAGAAATACAATGCTTGCTTTGCAAAAATATGCCTTATTTCATAATTGAAAAACCCTAATTAACCATTAAAGCAGCTTACAGCTTTCTTTAGTACCCATAAATATTTAATATGAAGCAGCAGATAAAAAGCGGCTTTAGCATCCACACAATAAGTGCGATATTCGGTTACGACACCTGTAACGAGGGCCATTACACGCGGCGATTTAGTTGTCGTATCGGTCACGTCTCTTTGTGTTCTTTACGAGTTCAAATAAAAATGTCGCAAGAATGTTTTCGTGATGCGACGAGGTGGGGACGGGCGGAATCGGTTCTGATTTATGAGGTCGATCACGAGAATGAAAACTTTCTTAACTGAAAATATTTGTTTTAACGATTCTTAATATTTTTCGGGTAGATTATTCTTTGTTCCCATAAAACATTTAATTCATGTGGGAACATTTTAATTCATGTTATTGCACTATATTAATTGAGACAGCATGTTAAAGAATTAATTCACTAACAAACCTAAAATTCATGCATAGTCTAAGATATTATATTCCAAGAAATCTGTAAGCTTGCAATTGACAACCAAGACCTTAATTTAATTTCTAGAGGGCAGCGAAAGGCGCACATATGTAAATGTTAAATATTATAATATTGTCCTAGGCCCATACAGTATCTCCATATACTTATTTTGCATCGTAGTTTTGGCGGAGTCTATTATTTTTTCCACATAAAACTTACAGACGAAATAAGTAAAATATTGTGATAATCTACTCAATATTCTCGTATCAATTTCACACATCTCCATAAGAATATTAGCAGGATAAATTAACCTGTCATTCATATAACCAGCTAACTTTGCTAGAAGTTAAAATTTCAAACTAATACCACCTAATACTCAGCCGTACGAGGAGAATGTGAATTAATGTCGATTTTTATTAAATTCTCCGGAGGGTTTTGACAGGCTGTATAAATTACGGCACCTCGAATATCGTACAACTCGTTATGGGTCCCTTTACATAGTACGACGGGATAGTAATCGTATGCGATTACCTGTGGCTACAAGGGTAGAATAGGGTTTGAATTTAACGATAGATTATATAGATTGTAATTTATTGTATTTGACAGGGTCAAAAATTTGTTAAATAGTTGTCTTAAGTTGGGTAGGGGCAAAATATTATGTATACTTATAAAAAATGTGCCTCGGTATAATCGTATTTCTTAATTTATTATTTAATTCTTAAGTTTTTGTTTAATCCACCTCAAAAACAAAGTGAAATATTTTGTTATAAACCAACACTTAAATAGACCGAGAAAATTTAAACAAGAAACAACACGCTTGCTGCAGAATCCTACTAAAAACTAAAATTGATTTACTTAAAACAGGACAACTACTAATCAAACATTTATTATCATAAAAGCATCGTACAGCAAAAAGATCGCGCACGTGTCATATAAAGGCGCTCAAATATATTACGTCAGTATTGTGCTCAAGTAATCTTTCATTGTCCACCTGAGGAGGTCGCTTTGTTATCTCGTACAGTGGCTACACGTTCTATGGAACTTAAAAACGACTAATGGTGGGTAGTTTGATAAAGAGCTGAGATTTCTATGTTGGGGATTTTCCTTGAAATAAAGACTGTTCGTCCTTATGTGTCTTCTTTTGTCGCGTTGTATGTTGGAGAAGATAGTGCTAATACTTTTATAACTTGGAAAATAATATTACTTACACCTTTAATTATTGGTTTAGGTAAATCATTTATGCATAACTCGTTTTATTCAGATTGATTCTTATTTATTTAATTTTACGTTTTTGTATAGGCTGTTTTTGGAAGTGATTTCCTTCAATAAGAGAAAAAGGCCAAACCAAAACAGAAAATTCTAGGCAAGAAAACCTACTCAAGCGAACCCAGGAAAATCGCTTGTCGTTTTCTAAATTACGCCGCACAATAAACATAACGCAAAGACAAAGAATCTACGTCGTAATCTGTTTTTCTTAATTGTTAGCCCGCTGAGAGGCGGGCGGCAAAAAACTTTAATTATCTCTTATAATGGTACGGCTTTTGAGCGTGGGTGCGGTACGCGTGACTGGCGGTAAACAATTATGTTGTTTACTCTATCAATTCTATCTATTAGATGAAATGGCCGTAGATTCGATAGTTATGCTCTCGAAAGATTAGTAGGTACTACCTACTTGGAATGGAAAATTCAAAGGATTGTATCTATGAAAGTGAGTTGTTTTCCATATTGTACAAATTTCATTGATCGGGTTCTGCTACTAAAGTAGGTAAGATCTGGCGTAAATTAAAAATGCTGTATTGACTTGAGACGTGTGATAGATTTTTCAGGAAGTAAGTACAAGTTTTTCACATAAATATAACCAAAAGCGGTTTATTTATATAGAAGCTGATAGACAAATCGATACAAATATTGTGTACATACATGTCTAATTGTCTATCTTATTAGATACCTGTTAAACGTCGTGGGTAAAAATCTCATAAACTATACGAGCACACAGTAATCGCCTTACCCTCACATCTTAAAGCGCTTTGTTTACTCTGTCCCAAAAGGAGTTTTGCTTAAATTTCAATTCAGAAACCGCAGGACGTCAAGGTGAGGCAGACAAAGGTTATTCCGAGGGTGATTTTAAATTCTCCAACAATTGTGCTGAGTCATCTTGTAAACGAGCGAATAACTCGGATTTATAACATTGTTTCTCACTAATTGTTATCTGGAATAATTACTGGGAACCTCTAGTTTGGTTAAACCTTTACCGCTGTTTTGATTACACTGGGATATTCTGATTGACTATGGTGATGGAAAAAGGTAATAAATGTTGGATTTAATTAAGATGTAAGAATATAATTATAAATAGATTTGACCGCCTCCTTGGCTGACACGTAAGCGTAGCACCGAGGGGTCCTGGGTTTGATTCCCGGTGGACACGAAGAAAAAAAATGTCTCGGTCTGGTAGGACACAGAAGGCTGATTCGGTCTACTTGTCCCTAAGGAAAATCGATCAGTGAAACAGATGTATAATGCATCTGCCCCACTAGGGGCCATGGGACTTCACTTAATAATAAATACAACTCAAGGCTTTCAATTGTGTATAATTTAATTTTGTTTAAAATTATGAACATTTTAAATCAAAACTTACTTTAACAGTGTAAATTCAGTATATCGTACCCAGGCAAGCAGTGATTCACGTGCATAATTTAGTTGAAATATTATTATTGTTGGATTTTAGACGGAAAATTTAAGCCAGGTATAAGAAGAAGAGATTTGTGAATTATGAGATAGATTGCTTGGGATATATACTTATAATTATACAAGTTTCATTTTTGTTTCCAAGATCCATTCTGTAAAAAAGAACTGAAAATTTTTACTCTTAACCTTCCTATACTCGCGCGTTGGTCTGTGAGACCGACGAAACACATTTTCGTAATTATTTTTATGCAGGTAAATCCTGTGAAGTCGAGTTCCTTGCTAGTTTCCGGATTTGGGGCTAACTTCATTTTAGTGCACGTCGCGTGGTCGGCAGAAGTTCACGTGTCATAGCATTTGGCGCCAATCGGTCCATTAGACCGACGCGAGTATAGGTGCAACTTTTTGTGTAAGTATTAATATTATATATTTTGTACATTTATATATTTTTACAGACTTTGAATACTTTATGAAGTATGTATAGTAAAATATATGTATGAATGTTGCTCTAAATTACATTTTGACCAATTTTTTAGGCCATACTTCATGTCAAAATGAACGATGATCAAATCAGATTGTTGCTGGAAGAATCAAGTTCTGGTTCTGCTATGAAGACGAAAATGACAGTGAGGTGGAAGACAACGTGGAGGTACAAGAAGAGACATACGACACCGAGCAAGACGATGACAATGAAAAGATATCTGAGGAAAAACACAGTGAAAGTTCCCGTGATTTTTACTTGGGAAAAGATGGACAGACAAGGCTCAAAACTAAGCCAAACATAGATAAATATGTGCTTTGATATGTTTATTATTATTATTTAGAAGTTTATTTTGGTTTAAAAAAAAGTTCTGTTTTTAATTTAGTTTTCCCTAGTACTTAAGAAAAACATCTCAAATTCGAGGACTGATTTGTGATAGACTATAAGTCAGTAAAATAATTAATAAACTAAGTATGATCGATACTATTTTGTTTCAGTACATCCTAAACTTTAAAAAAATTGTTATAGTTTTCGGTTTTCTTAGTAAATATATATAGTGTAGGGGTAAACACTATCGGTCTGTGACACCGTGCGCGAGTATAGGTGTTACAAAAATTGGCGCGAGTATAGGAAGGTTAATAATTAACATTATTTAAATCTTAATACACATTATTGATATTCTGCGTATAACCTGAATTAATTAAAATATCACTTTAAAGTGCTCCAATTATTATACTAAATGCTAATGTTTACATTAATACACAGAATCAATTGAACAAAGTGTTCATGTAATCTAACATTTTCATTACATCGTTCATAAATAGATCTGTTTCTCATTAATACATTTTCCAACAGAATGCGGCAAGCGTAGAACCATAGCATCAGCGACGAAACGTATAGTGGGGGGTGTGGAAGCGTCTCCCGGAGACTGGCCGTTCCTCGCGGCGATCCTCGGCGGGCCGGAGGAGGTGTTCTACTGCGCGGGAGTGCTCGTGGCCGACCAGTGGGTGCTCACAGCTTCGCATTGTGTTGGCAAGTGAGTGGAATACAAACCTGTTATATTGAATGAATGACTGAATGAATGAATGAAATAATACATTTATTTCTGAAATAAGGTACACACTTAAGAAGAAAACACAAAATTGAGAAAGAGGAAAGAAAGAAACCATTCATAAAATTTTATGTCGCAAATACAACTTGATAAATAGAATTATTGGAAAATCTGGAAAAATCCCTAGTACATTTCACGGTAAATATCGATCGTGTTTTGCTTTGTGTACAATCGTGGGAATTTTACCCAATGGTAACATTTATCCGCCTTTCATTTGGTTTCCGGGTGGTACCATAGGTTGTTGCAGGGTTTCCAATATACCTACTATTAGAAAACGTAAAAAATAATTTACCTAAAATAAGGTCATAAAAAATAATAGACCGCATTTTATGAAAAATAATATTATAGCCCAAGTCTCTATTTTACTTTCATTGATCGAATTGTTATGTTGTTAATAAAATATATACAAGATATATGAACTAAAAAATATCTTACCCTAACTCTTTGACAGCATAAACTCACCGTTTTCTACATTAAATTCCATGTTAAGACAATTGTTTATTTTAATGCAGGCAAACGAGCGTTTATTTATTTAGGGTCTTTGTGATGGCAGTCTTTTAACTAGTAATAATCAAACCATTTTTCCCTAGTCACTCAGATGTAAATGGCTGGACCATACAACTGGGGATCACGCGTCGGCGATCGCACGCGTACTACGGCCAGAAGGTGAAAGTTCGGAGAGTGGTCCCCCATCCGCTGTACAACGTGGGAGTCGCTCATGATAACGATATAGCACTGTTTCAGGTAAGATGGGCAGGATTTTCATTTGATTTCATCTTTATAGAGAAGTAACTTTTTTGGTTTGAGTTATAGGGAAATTGTGTCGTGTTCATAACATTTCATTTTCTGTCTATTTTGTATGGTAAAATGTTTATCCCAAAAAGTTCTGACCTGATTACGCAGATTTTTAAGACAATTAAAAATCAGTTTTTGGTTATTATAGCTATTACTATACTAGTCATAGTTGCATCATCTACTTTTCATTAGCATCGTTATGCTTCCGTTTTTATCATTGCAAATAAATTATTTCTATATGACTTGAAAATGAAAATATCCCTATAGTTGGCAGTGCGAGTCCGCTACCACGAACACCTATCGCCCGTGTGCTTACCCCCTGCGCGGCGAGCGTTACAACCTGGCACATTATGTACCGTCATCGGTTGGGGCAAGCGGACTGATAAGGACAGTGAGTATACTTATAATATCTGGAAGTAAATAAAATGTAGACTGAGGAAATTCATTGTCACTCATGTGTGTTGCGGCTCCTTGTATTCGTACCTATTGGTGAATTTAGACCAACAATTGAATGAAATGGTCGATAGACTAATTTTTATTATTATAATCATCATCAGACTATTCTCGAATCAAGAAAGAGATCTTCTTTGAGTAGCTTACTACTGACTTATCATTAACTACTAGACTCAGCGCTTTGATGAAGCCGTTATTGGCCCAACAGATGAATACATGAATTTTAACCTTTTATTTGACGACTTCCATCAAGTTCGATTCACTGATGAGAGTATTGGTGTTGATGGTATGGAAATAACTTCAGTATTTAATAAAGTGAATTAGCATAGAATTGCCTGTTGATAAGCACGTATTCTGAACTATGAGTGTTGTAAGTAGCATGTTTTTAAATTGATTGTATATTATTGATTGTTGTCCAAAATAAAACAATTCGTCTAAAATTGCAAACGTTCTATGATAGATCATACAAAGGATTATATTTCAATTCCATGTATTCTTTAATCTTTTTGTTATATCCCTAGACATAAAACAAAATTTCTGAGTATTACGACCGAAACTCTAAAATTGATGTGTACTTTTTATATAAAACATAAAACAACGTGGCACTGGTCTGCATTGAATCTTTATGGTGGCTGTGTTTTCATTTAAAATTATGTATTTTAGTTGTAAATTAATAAATTTCTTAAAATTTTCTTGTGTCTACTAAAATACTTCTGTTCTTACTTAAAAGATTAGAATAGCTTAAAATTGTTAAGTTGTATCGTCAATAAGCCTCCCTGTATAATATACCGATATTATAGAGAACATATGCCATTTGATTGAAATCTTCATTAGGCATTCAAAGTCTACACAGTGCACGTAAATTAAGCTTACCAATTACTATGTACAAAGTTGTTCCGATTTTAATTTAACTAGAGTAAATAATTTGTTCTTCTTTGAATCTTCATCAAATAGCTTTTCCTTTTTCAGAATGAATCAATCTATCTATTTTTTGTGAATGATTGAGATTTATTATAATTTGTATAGGGACTAGCCCTAAGGCAAGAAGTTGTTGGTATTGGTACATAATATTACAGACGAGCATTCCTTTTAAGACGCCCAAGTCCTACGTCTGATCTATTTCTAGTTTCACCCTCTATCCTATCATAGTCCTGAAAGGCTGCATTGCTTGCGAATAAAAGCGTTATATTCTTATTCAGTTTAATAATTTCTATCGAATTTACTCTGCAAATACGGGCAAACTATCGGCAGAATAGCTCACTGTTTCCATAATGCCGTTTCAGCGATAAACTATCACAAATCAACTGTCGAGCTGGCAACGATACGTCCTGTGGCCTGTAATGTGCTTACGGGTCATTTAAGACGCAGTTAGTCGCTTGAGCGACGCTAACGAGTTGAAAACTTACGATTTTATTGCACATTAAACTGTCTAGCGCTGCCCTTGATTTATTCTTGCGAAGGGACCAATTGATTTTGTATCAGATGATATTTGCGGTTTCGCTAGTTAATTCGCTAGTTGGGAATTGATCTAGTCGCCAAGTCTGAAAGTGAAGAAATAACTGTTAGTTATAGTGAATTTAGCACCATGAAGCCAGAGTTATTTTGCCATTATTTTAACAACAGTAAAAATTGAATCATTTTTCTGACAAACAAAAATTTTAAGATAATTATATATTAACTGAAAACTTTACACAATTTTAAATTCACGTCATATTACGCAGTGTCAGAATACGAACCAGCAGTAAACGAGGTAGAGGTCCCAGTTCTTAATCGGGACCTTTGCAACCAGTGGCTGGAGCACCGCGACCTCAACGTCACAGAGGGGATGATCTGCGCTGGCTACCCGGAGGGCGGCAAGGACGCTTGTCAGGTAACATCATGTTTAGATACTTTCGTACTTTAGGTACTAAGCGTACTCTGGAACTACACGCTTTTGCTACGTAAAATGGTATCTGAGTAAATGTTAGATAGGTGTTATATGTTTTGTACAGTTTAAGGGGCCGTATCGATTTTAAGAGTGATTTTGACTTGTTTCTTTAATTCTTTAGGAGCTCGTTTAAAAAAACTAACTACTATGTTTTATGAAAGTAATGGTATAATTTAAAATTCTCTAGAATATTCGATTATATAGATCTGCCGGAACAACGTTTGCGCTCCCGTATATAATCGAAAATTCTAGAGAACTTTAAATTATTCCATTTCTTTCATAAAACATATATTATGTATTTTTTTTATTGCAAATTTTTAAGCATTAACCTATCATTTAGTGTGTATTTTTTTTTTAACTCTGTTGTAAGAACTAGAAATTCGACGCCATATACGCATAAAATTTCATCAAAGTAAGGCTATTTTAACTTAGATTTTCTTTGAATTTTTCAATAAAAGTACTTAAATTGCCTCGAACATATTTTAGGATGTCTCAGTGTCTTTACTGTTGTATATTTTATAAGAAAACTTCTTCTATTAAATTCCGTGTAAAATACAAAGACACGAACGTCCCGCATGGAAAAAATTGAAACACGCCTCAGGTTATTGGCTATTAAACAAACTGGACAATGAATATCAATAAATTGTCTCGAACATATTTTAGATATTGAATGAATCTTTAATTTAAGATATCATCACACGTTGTTACTAATTTAGTTTTGTTAAACGAGCTTCTAAAGAATTACAGAAACAAGTCAAAATCACTCTAAAATCGATAAGGACTCTTAATGCGTCAATCTTCATCATGAAATATTTCACTGTTGATACGTTTGATAATGAGAAGACGTGGAGAATGTAGGGATACCAGGAAAATACAAGATGGATGCATTTCGGAACGTTACAAGTACTTGTAACTTTCCGAATACTAGGCCCGTACATTATTCTGGGCTTATAGTTTATCCATGTTTCTACAGTCTATCTAACTTTAAAAGAAAAGTAATAACATATTATAATGTGTCTTTTTGATTTAAGTCTCACTGATTAGTTTCATCGTGCTTTTATTGAGTAATTTTCCTCATAACACAATAATAAGAAGTAATTATATATTATTCGTTTTGTTAGTTGTTCAAATACGATACTCGTCCCAAATATGAAATCAAATAAATTTGTTATGCCTGAATTTGCGAGAGGCCGACTTTATTTACTTTTTTCCTTCATAAACTTTTATTTATTTAAGAAAATTGTATTGACTTGGAGATTCCCATCTTTAATGAAATTTCTGATAGCCAAGATGCTACAATATTAAATTATTAATGCTACAGTATTATGTACCTTACATTTTAAGATTAAATTGTCGGATTTCTTTTTGATAAAATATTTAACAATATTTTTCATTAACTGAAGCCATAGCGAATACAGTTAGTAATAGTTAATTAATTGTATTCTTTAACAAATTTAAATTACATTGTGACTTAAAGTTCAATGTACAACCACAAAATTCGAATAAATTTTCCATGAAATGTAAATGTTTGTTTGTTGTCGTTCTCTGTTCTCTAAACTTCAGACGAATTTTGGTGATATTCTGAATTATTAAAGTTATTTAATTTTTAAATTGTTTTAAATAATAGCTTACTTTAGTTTAATATTATTTAGTTTTGAAAGCAACGAAGATGCAGAAGGCTACAAATATTAAGTATGTTAACAAACATACCTCTGCAAATAAATAAAACAAACAAAATTTTTTCGCACGTACCTGCTTGAAAAGTTTAGGTAAGCTTTAAGTTAGCTTTAATAGCTCAAAGCTTTATTTTGCCTTAATTAAGAGTATACAAAATGGGACGTCCAATGATAAATCATGGATAATATTATAACTTATACATAACTTAACATCACTATCACTACATCATCATCATACATAGTATAAAACAAAGTCGCTTTCTCTGTCCCTATGTCCCTATGTCCCTATGTCCCTTTGTACGCTTAAATCTTTGAAACTACGCAACGGATTTTGATGCGGTTTTTTTTAATAGATAGAGTGATTCAAGAGGAAGGTTTATATGTATAATAACATCCATTAAATAGTAGAGAAGTACTGTTATTTTTGAGGTTTCTAATGTGATGTCGTAAAAAATTACATTTTTTCCGCTTACATTGCAAACGCAGGCTGAACCCTACGAGTTTTATCAAAATAATGTACTAAGTATTATACACATTGAAAAGGTCTACAGAAAAGTCCCTGATGGTATATGTCTATCTCTTATGGATAACCCACAATGACTTTTTTTTGTCATTTACTTTTTACGACAAATAATGGCTAATTTTCGAAGCGATTTTAACCAATACAGCATTAATCAAAATACCAATACCAACAATGCAACAATGTTTTAAATGTTCAATAATATAAGTACTACTTCAATTAAATACCTTGAATACATTGTTCATTTAATATAGATCTATATGGCCCTTTACACCGTATGATTTAAGTGAATATTTTTGAAGATATTACAGATTTAAAAATTGCGGGACGTAGCGTTTGCGGCGGTACCGGCCGGCCGCCCGGCTATATATTTTATACCCGTGCGAAGCCGGAGCGGGCCGCTATGTTTTTATATATAACGTTCACAGTTTTTCTGTAGTATCAGCATTGCACCCGTGCGAAGCCGGGGCGGGTCGCTAGTTATATTATATTACTCAAACAAATTTTGCTATAACCATTATCAACGTCTGAGCTTTATGCAATAAAGCTCATTTCTTTTCGGGTTATACTTCGCTGCCGATAAAATAGGCAAAAATGGACGCAACGTTCGTTCTAGGTCTTAGTAATATTAGCCCGCTTGTTACGCCTGAACCCTGAGTACTCCCGCAAACATGAAGAAAAGATATTGCCAGCTCTGACTCGCTATTTATTGCACCAAGCTTAATACTCCGCTGCATTTTATTGCTTATCTGTTGAGAATGTATTTTGTTTTCTTAAGCAAGTCCTTGAGGATTTAAATTGTGTTTCGACTTTCTTTTCTCTGGAATTTTATAAAGTATTGTTTACATTGTTTTATTGTTTACTATTTAATGTTGATTAATATTGTATAACGAAAAGGTTACCCGAAAATTAATTAGGAGTAGAAAATAACAAAAAATAATCACTGTATTTCATCGTATCATCTTGTGGGTTATATAAAAATCACTTTGATATAATAACGTGTAGATCTCTAAATTGAGCAATTTGATTGCAAATTGTTTGCTAAGCCGTTCATTTCCAAACCCTGAGTTAGTGAGAAAATAAGAGAAATTTATTTTATAAGAAAATTTTCTCTCTTTTTCACTTTAGCTTACATCATAGCCGGGTCAGCTTTTACAGCGAAATCACTTTTCCTATTCATACTTCGACATTTAACATAAACCTAATTAAATTTTCCAGGGAGACTCCGGCGGCCCTCTCCTCTGCAAGGACCCGGACGACCAGTCGCGATGGTACGTCGGCGGCATCGTGTCGTGGGGTATAAAGTGCGCCCACCCGCGCCTGCCCGGCGTGTACGCGTACGTGCCCAAGTACATCCCGTGGATACAGAAGCAAATCAACTTGTACAACGATGAAAGTGCCCCATCAGAACCTGATATATGAGGCAACCACGGATAGACGAATATACGCAACTCTGCTAACAAACTTGAAGTGAAGACAAAGATTGTAAGACCTTGAGGGAGAAAATGATCGATATATTTCAAGTTATTTGGAGATTTTAATTATTTTATACTAAGATATATTTATACACGTAAACTTTTAATTATACAGATTTTTATGAGAAGATGAAGTATAAAGGCAAATTCATTTGTTATGAGGGAAATATTTATGATAATAAGAAAACGACGGCTTGTAGAGCAATTTTTTAAGTGTTAATCAAGTGAAAAATATTATAAGTATTAGTATTATTTGATAGGATATAGCATTATATGGTATATTTTGAAATGTGGTCTATCCAGGAAAGATTTATTAACAGAGTTGCGAATTGAAAGAAAATTGAGACAATAAAACTCGAATTGCGACAATAAAAATGTATTAAAGATAATGTTAATGTATGACAATAATTTATACTATGACAAT
Organism: Colias nastes; assembly: GCA_907164665.1. Classification (NCBI taxonomy): domain Eukaryota; kingdom Metazoa; phylum Arthropoda; class Insecta; order Lepidoptera; family Pieridae; genus Colias; species Colias nastes. The sequence continues at coordinate 1,510 of CAJQZM010011721.1, read as the reverse complement.
AAACTTAATATTAATGACAATGATTCTTCTAATGATATGACATAATATTTTAATGTCTGTCGTATGATAAGGCTGTGGTCACACTGGGCAATAAAGGGATTTTTAATTGTTCTATATAAATACTACGCTAATTATAAAAAAAATCCTTAAGATCTTGCAGGCAAGATTCTAAGATTGCAACATAGTCCGATTCAATGAAAGAATTCTTTTTTTCAAAATCAAACATTTTATTAATATTTACCTACAGATACCTATACCCACCATAAATTTTAGCATGCATATATATGTATTCGGGATAACTATTTGTTAAGTGATACCAAGAACAGCTCTTCCGTCGTCAAATCTTCCGAAGACGACTTTTATGAGAATATTATATATTGTGGCATTGCATATACATGACATGACTCTGCTTGTTCACCCAGTGCAACCGCAGCCTAATTCCGATGCTGTGATACTGCGGAACTCTTATTATGAAGAAAGGTTTACCGTAACGTGTCAAAAACTTTTTTTAAAAATCTTTAAAGTATTTATTTCTCTCGATACTTTTATCGATCTAGAGTCGTATTTACATTAAGGCGCTTATGATAAGAAGTAGGGTCCTGAAGCTTTAGCCTTGAATAAGATTTTATATGCATCCTCATTTCTTCGTGCTCAATGTGTTTATTTGGTGTTTGGTGTGTAGGATTAGTGGGAAGTACTTCGGAAATTTGTTTTGGATGTACATTGTCGTAGCCATCCTATATTAGTTATAACTTGCGCTGATAAATTAACGAATTGAAAACAGAATGATCGCAAGTCTCACTTGCACACGCGCTGTCTACAACGCAACGTGCTATCGCGATCTAACTCACATTTTAACATTCGTTCCATTATTGGCGCAGACTAATTTCATAATGCTCGAGTGTTCTTTCGACAATAACTCGTACTTTACATTTTTTAGAACATGTTTAAGTGAATTTAGGATTTGCTTTAGTGTTGAGTGTTTATATGGACAATATATAAAAGATGCGGTGTCCGTGTCATAGTAAAATAGCTTTAATAGACAATAAGACTAGCTACAGATAACGTAAATTAGTGGTGTGTAGATGTGTCTATATAGAATAAATGTATCTATTAGTCTCATTTTCAAAAAAAAAAAAATCTTACCAGATGTATTATTTTATTTAATTCTCGTTTTGTAAATTGAAATTGAAATCTTTATTTTTCTACTCTATAAATGTTAACTGTGCTCAAACTTACTGTAATAGGTATTGCATTTTAACATAAAAATATATATGTAATGACGTTTTTATGTACAGACGGCAACTGTTATAGAAATCAATTATAAATATAGTAGAGGAAACGAGACAATAATGAGTCAGGGCGAAAGATATTATCTTATATATGAGGAATTTAGTACCGAGGGATGTGGAGCTAGTATATTATATAAAATATAGAATAAGTGTTGCCGTGTGTACGCTGAAGGTTGTCGACTACTAAGTCCCTTTCTATATAACTCGAGCTTTGTATT
>CAJQZM010011718.1:0-10399 GCA_907164665.1 Colias nastes | reverse complement strand
GATATCGAAAGTACTTAACCTAATGAGTAAAATGGCCATAATAAATTATTAAAAATAAAACGAGAAATATCCAAAAATGTTACATTTTAAACGCTCCCGCATACATTTGATTTCCCATACATTTTGTATTCATAGCAGATTTTCGAAATGACGTCCTCATTGTACAATACCGTGAGGAGCTCTATTTAAAGTTTCTAAATGAAGAATTAATTAAAGCAGAAAACCAAAAAAAAGAAAGAGAAAGATTATTCATATTAAATGTACATGGGATATTCATATCTCATACTAAATGTATGGGAGGGTTTTAAGATAATTTTTTTGATATTACCCGTTTTATTTTTAAAAATTTATTATTACGGCCATTTTACTCATTAGGTTAAGTACTTTCGATATCAGTTCAAAGTTTTTTGTTATCTGTAATAGATACGGAATAATCGCTTGTGCACACTTAACGATTATACCCTGTATAGTTAAATTATTTAAACAAAAACTAACAGTCATAATTCTATAACGCTATAAGTACATATCTAATCTCATCGTTGGTCATCGCCTGTGCACACTTAACGATTACACCCTTTAAACTAAATTCGCAATTGTGAAATGAGATATTTTTAAAGCTGCCTACATACCTAACATAAGCGGAAAGCTTAAATCTATTTTACATAATGTTATAAGGTAAGGCCAAGGTTAGATAATTCAATTGGAAATCTTTTTGCATTTGTTATTAAGTAACTGTATAGGTATGTCAATTTTATTAAGTAAATTGATTTTAATGTGCTACCACAGAATACATAATAGTAGCTAAACGCTACAGAACGGACACTCTCCGCCCCCCGCCAAAATTAAACACTTACCTCAACCCGCACGATCAGCCATATTATGGTACCCATTTCCCGCAAGGACGATACGCAACGAAGATTGACAACATTAATCAAATTGACTTAAAGTAATTTTATTATTTTGGATTTGTGATTATCGTTTTTCGTAGAAAATGGTTAGATATTGTGCTGTTTACGGATGTATTTCATCAGAAAAACGCGAATTTTTTTTTACGCTAGTCACAAATGTGCCAACCATAAAGCGTTAACACACACATTTGCAGTCTCTACAGTGTGACTGTCAAAACGATAATTTTGTATGGAGTGTCCGGGGTGTGGTGCTACATTTATTGAAATCATAAGAATGAATTATACCTTTTATTTTCATTGTATTAATTTGTTTTGGAATGATGTATCTACTGTATTTGTATGTGACCAATTATGTGACTATTTTTTCGTCTATATGCAATAATAACTATAAAACATTTTTTTATATTTACGTGTACAAACGACCTTTTGAATTTGACACCTATCATTGATTGATATGCGTTGAATAAGTAAAATAGCAATAAAAACGAAAATTTAATATTCCCAATCTCAGATCGGTTTTCATGGAAAATACATAATTTGCATTAATTAGATTGATGGCTAACAGTCATTAAAAGCATAGTTCATCAATGATTAAATAATATTGCTACATGTAGGTACTTTCTCACGGCCACACCCAGAGTAATTTAACAGAAATCCATATCTTAGATATTATATGAAGCTGATCAATGTATTGATTCTATAAACTGTATCATAAGTAATCCAGTGAATTTATATTGATTTATAGTATTTATAGCTATTAAAGGCGATGTTTTTTTTTTCAACCTAACTACTAGGGCGAACGCGAACCGCATTTTATTTCAAAACTTACTAATTATCTAAAACTACTTGTTTGTATTTGGCAGTATTACATTTTAGGTGTACTGTAATTAAACACTATTCTATAAGGTTTTTAAATTAATGAGAAAAATGTGGTAAAATATTTTTTGTCATAGATACCTGTATTATTTTGACACACTGTATTTAAAAGCATAGGTACGATTACATGAATTTTATTAAATTTTAATACTAGAGACTTTGGTAGAGCTGTGATAACATGAAATAAATCAATAAAAAGAACAGGTTTTACGAATATTGACCGAGATACAAAATAACATCACGTCCATTTTAACAATAGCACATACAAAGCTCCCCAGAGCCCGGAATCGCCTTGACGCCTTAACTAAAGGTAGTCGGCTTTAATTATTGTGCAATAGGGCGATTAGCTAATTACGAGTCATGCTGTATCAGAACTACTTCTTTATATACCTAGACGGTCCTAGATACAAATAAATGGCGTTCCTGTCTTATGAAATGACATGAAACTGAACCTCTTTTTTAATTCAATATTATTTCTTTTTACGTTTCGTTTTTGGTCAAAACAAGACGCTAAATAGGTGGCAATATTTAATGCCTCGTTATCTGGGTATTGCGCCATTCATATTCATTGTGGTGGTCCCATTTGAAGATATATGAGAGTAAACTCGGTGCCAAATATATTATTCGCTACTGAATTAAGTGTAAGACCTGTGCCGGCGTAAGGGCCACTGACACCCCGGGCGAAAATATTGTGGCGCCCACTTGAGTGAAGCCATATCAAGTGTTAGTTTTTTGCTGATCCCAAGTAAAATTATATTAAGAATTTCCTCTTTTTTCTTTTATCGTTACCCAGAGCTAACGACGCGGACGTAGAAAGTTTATTAGTGGAGTGAGTGTTATTTTATCAGACCTTGGCGCCCCCCAGTTTTTGGCCCCCGGGCCCGCCCCCCACCCCCCCCCCCCCCCCCCTAACTCCGGCACTGTGTAAGACTTAAAACTTGACTAGCCCAAGATCCAAGAACAGTTTAAATTTTAAATTGACTAAGTACAATGAACGCAATACATAAGTAATATTTCCACTTTTTATACAATTCTATATTTATAGAGGAGTTAAAGAAATCTTGTCTAAATCTGGTCAAAATAATTTTAATTCTAATTTTGCTATAATGTCTATATTACCCTCTAATTTGTATCATTCTAGTAAAATACTTGATAGTTGTTATTATAAAAAAAATCACATAGCTCTGATGTTAATTTGGGAGCTAAATATGTAGAAAACTTAAGGATCAAGATCGTGAACATAAAAAAAAAACCTTTGATATAAAGACACAGTTTTATAAATGCACATTACATAAGGTTACTAAAGAATTTGGAATGCAATTATTCCCATGCCTTTAGGATTTATTGTACATTCCAAACCAAATTGGATTTTATTTAACAAGTATTAATTCAACAGATTAAGTTTTTTATATCTTTGAGAATTTACCCAAAGTATTTAATATAATTTTCTTTCGGTAAACCACAATGAAACGGAAAAAAATGTAGGTATATGGGTGTAGGTACAATGCACCCATAACCCATATTATGTACATTAAGCTTAAAGAACAGTAAATATCAATACAATACACGTAATAATTATAATCAATCCCAAATGTACATAACAATCAATTAGCATTTCTTCCATAGAAAGAATTATGTGGTAATATTCGCAATACAATCGTTACAATACGACTCTTGGGTATTGATTGTTTGTCTTTGATTTGATAATAATAGCAGACCAGTTTGTTTGGTGTACCTTTATGTTTTCTTTTTATAGGTCACCGCCCCTCGAAAGGTGTAGCAAGGTCCGACAGTAACATGTACATAACATATCAAAATAAAATGTCAAAAGATTGATTTCGTTTCATCAGCGCAAGAACGCGTTTACTTTGAGTTGTATACAATTGCTTTCAACTTCTACAGAATCACAGATACACAATGATAACATTAGAATTTCGACCTAAATAATTAAACTTAAAATTAGCATATGTACATTCGACTGCCACAAAAACTCCCAGGACATAATAGCAATTGTTCTATAGTAAAATTGGACTTGAGTGATATATTCATCTTCTATGTCGCCAGTCCCAAGTAGCTGACATCACAAAAGTCTCAGGCGAACTATACCACTGTATGTATGTTGTGTGCAAAAAATAAAAAGCACTGTCAGTTATTTCGGTCATCGTGATCCTGAGTCACGCTTCCTCAACATGACCATATTGTACATAAATCGCAGTTGTTCATCTTCGAATAGCATTTGTTTTGACACTCGAGTACTACAGAAGGTCGGAAGGCAGCCGGTGAACTTTTGAAATGCCTCGTCAGATGACGCAAATACTTTTACACAGATGTGTTAAAATCAAAATAGCATTTAAACCATTGTCCGACTTTTAAAAATAATTAAAACATGAATTATTATGTTAAATATTCAAATATTAAACATAATATATTCATATTGTGGTAAAAGTAAGTCAATTATGTAGGTAAGTAACAATAACAAAGTAAACATTAACTCAAACATTCATTTATTCAATTAGACTATCTACTATTTAGTAGCACTTTCGAATCGTCATTACATGAGTATTTTTAACATTTACCACCGATTCGGAAAGCAGTATCTATGGAGAAGAATCGGCAAGAAACTCCATAGTTGCTCTTTTAAATTATGTCAATATTACATAATATGTAACTTATATCTAACTACATAATATATCATAATATGCCAAAGAACTGTCCTGTGGTTTTCCATTGACATAGGAAATAGAACTAATTCTTACGAAGGTTACGAAGTAATTTAGCATGACGTGTACATAAATAAGAAAATTTAATAATAATTAATTACATTATTGCGTAATTAATATTATCACATGAATATTTTTTGTGTTACCTCTTAGAATGACCTTAAATTTTACTTAGGTACTAGGTTTAAGGCTGCATAGTTTGATAAGATGATTGTTCGATTAAAAAATACCAAGGGCTAGATATTGTTTATGTAATATTTTATAAAGTCTAACATTTTATTTCGAGGTCCGATCGAACTTGATATAATTTATTACATAAAGAATTTTCTGAATGGGACCTTGTACATTTTATTGAGCAGTAAATAGTAATATCGGTTAAAATTATTATTCAGTCGCTAAATTGCTTGGTATCGTGCGCAATAATGTTTCGCGTGCGCGAGATTCAATATTATTAGAACCTTTTTTATTGTTAGTACCTTTTTTTTTTTTTTTTTTTTTTAAAGTGGGGAAATCTTCTTAGATACCCCCGGCTCCCGGGGATGGAGCCGTGGTTATGTCGGATTTTTACCGACTAAAACCCCACTCTGTTCCATCGCGCTGCTTTGGACGGAACTGCGGGAACGGTTACGACTCTACCGCGTGTCCCGCCCAGCAGATGCCCGTTTCCAGGCCCACCACTAGAACCCCCCTCGCTGGCGGCTGCTGGAACGAAGGCTTACGCCACCAACGCGCAGACAATGGATCTTTCCCCGCTCCATCATCCGCGTTCCCCCGAACCCCCGACCCCAACACCGTCCGGCCGGAGGGTGCACGCCGGAAGGTCCTCTGATGTGTGAAATACACGTCGGGGGACTCTCCGGCGCACTTTTATAGAGATTACCTCGCAGCCCCCACCTCACCAGAGGTGGCGGCCCTCGGTCCGGCCTCACGGACCGGATTACGAGTTGGCAGACGGCCGTTTTACAGCGGCCGCCGCCCCACACCTCTCTGCAGGAGTCTCCGCGCGTCATCACAATGACGCGTCGGGATCCCGCCCTCCGCTGCACGGCGTGGCTTGCTAAACCAGCGAGCCCGCCGCGCCGCGACCTCTGGCCGCCATCCACCGCCGCATAAAAGCCGGCTCCTCTCTGGTCCACAAACAGGACCTCTGCCGTCGGGTCAGTCGAGGCCTCCCAACCCCGACTGCCGTTCAGCGCCACCTTTGCCTAGTGGACACGGGGTCCGCCAAGCCACGACCTCTGGTCGCCATCCCACGCCGCACACAGCGGCCGCTGGGCCACACCTAGCCCTGGCCGTCGGGCCGGTCGAATCTCCCCGACTCTAAACCAGCCGTTCAGCCCCTCGCTGGTCCAATTTCGCTTCACTCAGAGGGCCATAACTCTGAGCTACTGAGCCCCTCCGCCGCGACAAGGCCTGGACCGTTGGGGGGTATTGTTAGTACCTACGTTTGGGCATAGACAACCAATTGTTGTTGACTTCTTGGTTGTTGATTTGTCACGATTCGATAATAACAAACATAATTGATACTAATTTCACGATAAAATCAGTAATCATGCATTACTTAATAGGATTATTAGGTAATAATTATTATACCCGGCGCGGCCAAAGCTTCTTGGGCGCGGCGAATGATGATCCATATGACAGTTCGTCTTAGTGATTGCTCGTATGATGATCGTGTCGATACTTTACTATTTTATAGGCAAAGGCGTGGTTTGCATTCCGCCACGTCGGTAAACATGTTTTTACAAATATTATAAAATGAATTTTTAACTAAAATTTTTAACGTCAATTATGTTGTTGTTGTATTAATTTAAGTTTTTTAGCATAGATTAAGTAGGTAAGTAAAACGAAAGTTTTCCAAAACATAAAAATGCGCCTTATCATTTTCACGTAATTTTTAACCCGTTTAACACAGTCTAAATATATTAAGTATTTTATCATGAAAATGGAAGCCCCCATTTAATTTGTCTAAAAAACTTATATTATCATAGGTAAGTAAATTAACGCGAACGGTAATTAATTAATTAATTATGCTGCGATCTTCTGTTCCATTAAATAGTGAATGAACTAAAGCTTAAGCATGGAAGAAATGTGAACTCGTTTCCATTATCGAAATTTGTTTATCGATACTTTCCGCACTAGTCGATAAATGCCAACGATGTAAGTTTTGTAGGACGTAAACGTAAAGTCAGATTGATATAATTTCTCGTAAATGTTAAGAATTGTTATAATTCCAACGAAATATCATTGTAAAGCTCTGCTGTCTGCTCATGCGTCACATCATGATTTTGACCAAACCGATTTCTTAAATTTAGAAAATAAAATAAAAATAAAAATAGCAGTAGCCTGTATGGGTTTAGTTTCTTTGCTTCAAAGTTCAAACACAAACAAATTACAAAAATTACTCTCCATGACTTGCTTGTCTATGACAATGACATTGCTTGTTGGTTTGGTTGGTATCACTGCACTGGACTGACTGTATTGTATTGTATTTTATTTTTTTTAAATAAATAAAGCTTATGTTGAAACAGCCAGATGTGTATTTGCTTTAAAATTTCGATAATTTAGGCAATTTTTATAAATAAATGCAAATTGGGCAAAAAATATCGATATATCGAAATATCGATATTTCTTGGGTGATATAAATCGATATATTTGAAATATATCGATACGATAAATATCGATATTTTTTTTCCATTTGCCCATCCCTATCATAGGAATCATCATTCGCCGCGCCGGGTATAATCACAGCCTAATTCGAAACAAAACGAATACCTACCTAACATGAATGAATATCTATCAGGATAGTACAGAAATAGTATTTTATCGCTCTTTACACGTAGCGCCAGGTAGCGCCCATGAGTTCCGACAAACCGTGTTTCCATTCATAATTAGTAACACATACTTATTTCCGACCAAGAACGCTACTAGCAAACATGTTATTTCACTTGACTAGATGTTAATCATTGCACAATAATATTGTCAACTGTTTTGATAGTGCATGTTTGGTTACATAACGGATCGAATCGACAGTCGCCGGCTGAGCCGTGTCGTGACTGCCGCTTTTCATTTGTAAATCATAGCGAAAACATTTCTTTGTCGCCGTAGGTAATTTATCAATGGACGTCGACATCGCCTCGGAGAAACAGTTACAAAATATTGCCTTATAATTTTGTAATTAATGACTGCTTGTTACATTTTAGGCCATTTGTTACGGGAAAGGTTGGAATGCTGTTAAGCTAATCAAGCTTTCTATTTGTTACATATAGTCTGTAAATATATCACATGTGTTTCAAAATATGTTGCATAGTTTTGAAACCATATTTGGATTTAGGGATAACTTTTATAAATAATTTACCACGATATTAAATTCAAAATAATTGCTTGGAAGAGGAATCTGCATACATATGTACTTACTCTCTTATGAAACTGAACAATCGTTTATCCTCAAATTGGCTCGATCCTATTGATCCAAATGTAGCTTTTGTAACTGAAATCTAATACTATTTGTCCTTGTTCACATTAGTCTAACATCGCCGGCAGTAAGCACGCAGTTCCCATCACATCTGTGCGAGCCGCACGAGAAACCAACTTGAAGTCGTCAAATCGAGCTCGTCCTCACGATTATCCACTTTAACGTGCAATAATTTAATGTTTTTGTCACGCCCAAATTCATTCTCATAGCCAATTGTTATAACCTTGCCGCATTTCAATAATTTTATAGCACACTTACTATTTTTAGAACCCTTTTTGTCGTAAAGACAATTCTTATACCTAGTTAATTGCAAAATGAATCGTGAGCTCCTATGACCTATCCCAATCAGTGCCGGTGTAAGAGCCACTGACACCCCGGGCGAAAATATTGTGGCGCCCACTTGAGGTGTTCTGAAGGTTTGCACCAGGGGAAGCAAGAGACTCCAACTTCAGATCTTGGCGCCCCCCAGAATTTGTCGCCCTGGGCCATCACCCCCTCTCGCCCCCTCCTAACGCCGGCACTGATCCCAATCATTTCTCTAGTAGACTAGTCATATTTAATATTTGCTTTTATGATCACTATGGATTATATTTAGTAAATAATCTACAATTTCAGCAATGATAATTTTGAATATCATTTGTAGATACACGTACAGTCTGATGTGAACTACCAAATTAATGCATTAGGTAGATTGATACGCCGATTTTTATTTTCGCGCTACAATTATGTATTATTTATGTCTGTTAACTAGGTAGGTATTTCTTAATTTATATCTACAAACAAATAATTAAGATTTCGGAGTACATACGAGTAATATAATTCTCCTTTGAATGCGCATTCCACCTTTGGTAGGTACTCGTATTTGATTACAGTTCTATGTCCAATACAAAATGCTTTAATCGCCTCATCTCGCCGCAGCTTCTGATCGAAATGTGAAGGACAAATGTTGTTCTTATTGGATGAATTACACCCACAGACAAATTAAAATGTCTATCGTATTTACCTATTGTAAAAACACTTCTTCTTTTTAATTTTAATCCATTTTGATACTACCTTTTTTATATGGTATTTGTATTTTGTATGGATACTGGCATTACATAGTAGAAAGAATGAAAAAAGTTTCAGTTTGAGTTTGATAGTAATTCTCAAAGGCTATAACTACATAGTTATCTATGACTTTGTGTTAATGTACCCATCGGCCATCCCCATTTGTGTAACATTTCATAGAACAAATAGATACATTTTTAAGAGCCAAAAATAGTATAATTTTCAAATTGGACGATATTTTGACCCAGTTTTCTATGAACTTAGCTAAGCAGCGTACAGAACAGCGATCGCCTTGTACTACATACATACACATATTACGTTCATGCGTGGTCGATAACGTCGTTTTAATTACTGCGCCGTGATATGGACAAAACTAGTCTAAGAATTACCAGAATATGCTGCCGAGGCTAGCCGATCAATTATCATTATTTCCAATAGTAAAGACTAAAGAGATCACGTCTTGAATAATATCAAACATTTGCGCAAACTACGATAAAGGACTGTTTTTTTGTATAATTTATGGAGCACCAAATTAGGAGTTCATGAAATGATAATATCGTGTGATTGTGCGTATCAATTTGCTGCAAGACATCTTGTATGGCCAATCAAGGTTATGTTATTGCTATCAAAATATAGGATAACCAGTAAATATTATCCAACATGTTTTTTAATACTTCAGGTTTTCGAACACTCATTCATCATCCTAAATGGACTTGCAGTAATGTGACTTTTAGTACCTTCTGCTCTAATAACGTAATGTTATAGCTGCAGCTTTAATAATAACACACATTAATTATTATTTATAAACAATCTTATGCCAATTTATGAAAATTAATGCAGTTTTAATATCAATATGTCTTTAAAAGGATAAACCTAATGCAAAGTACCTATATGATTATTGATTAATAGAATTATTAGAAATTAATGAACAAGCTGGTTTATTGCAGATTATGGAAAATTTAAAGACATGTGTGACAGTATATCAATTGAAATCTCAATTTTCTTCAAAATTATTTATCTTGATATATAATATAGCAATATGGTCCATTGAAAAGTTACATTTGGGGTTGCATTTTTTAGAGGACGCAATTTTATTTTTTTGATGTGTAGGGGTGGTCAGTGTGAAGCTATCACCAAGTTTGTGGGGTCGCCACCCTTGTCCCACGGCCGCCATCTTGAAAATAGCGGTTGATATGGTTTTTACGATATATCTCTTAAACTATTTATTTGATAAAAAAAATTTGTTTACATTATTTGTTGCAAATTAAATACTCTACAACTTTGATCCTGCAACTTTTTGTCGTAGAACTATAAATAAAAAAGTTATAAGCGAAAATGTTCAGAAATTAGAGATATTTATATTTCTCAATAAA
>CAJQZM010011714.1:0-18363 GCA_907164665.1 Colias nastes | reverse complement strand
GTTTTATTCTTTTAATTAACTTAAATAGAATTAACTTAAAAATATTTTTTATAGATAACTCTACAAAAATAAATCTTCAAACATTTAAAGAACTGAAACGTAGTCATTTCAACTGAAATGTATTTACTATAATATTGTGGAGAGAAGGCGTGTATGGGCGTTTCTACCATAACTTGTTGTTAATACTACTAGCTAGTTTGTTAAAAAATAATTAAATATTTGTATTAATTATTAATTTATTCATGTTACAGTTAACCTTTCAGTAGTTTTAAGTATATTATATGTCAAGTGACATAATATGTAGCGGTGTGAATTGAAATTTGTTCGTTTTATATAAAAAATAATTATAGTAACAAAAACGTAATTTCCTTTTAGTACCAACAACGACGCACACTGCGTACAAAAATTATTGTTTTCGGTACAAAGGGTGTTCCTACCAGACCGTAGCGGAAGCAAGGTACCGCGTGGGGTCTCATATATCGTGGCGGGGATGTCGTAACTCTCAGTGATGGATTAGCGCTTTTCCGGCTTTTCAGCGGGCCCCTAAATGGCCACTAGAGTCCCATGTGGAGTCTTACGACGTTCGCGCACTTAGTTGATTGAAATATGTGGGAAGACGCCGTTTTGAAAGTAATGCGTATTTCAATTGGTTGTGTTCAGTGTTTCAGTCGTTCGATCGCATCGGTTAGAGTTTGGTTTGTGTGTTGTTTTGAGGTGCCTGTTACACGTAGAGCAGCTATATCATGATTCGTTAGAATTTATTGATAGACGACTGTTTCTATAGATGGAAAAATTACATTTACATTAATGACATTACGCTAGACACGTTTAATAAATACCACAATACACTAATATTTTTGCGGAACACTCTAAATACTTCACGTGTAACAGACGCTTTAATGTCAGACTATTTAAGTTGTTTGTGTTATTACTTCGTTAAAAAAACAGTTAAAATATAAAATTCTATCAAAGCATTTACAAGCTACATGTTTTTTATTTATCTTGTAAAGTCAACGTATATGAAATTATATATCTACCTAGCAAGTACCAACAATCAGAATGTCTTACTTTGAACAAGTTTCAGTTTCAGTAATTTGTTGAATCCGTTGTTTAATTACGTGAAATGTACTCCAACAAAGTTCAAATCCGTTAAACATTTAATTTTAAATGTATAATAACCGAATCTAAGATAATAAAATTCATTAGAAATTCCCGAAGTACAAGAGCTGTCGTGATAACAAGTTTCAATATTAATTTCCGCAAAAACTTAGCTTACACGATAAGGGCGAGATATAATTTCATTTTCTTACTTAAAACTTTGTTCGTACTTTCTTGTCTATTTATTAATTGTAATTTTAAAGATAAAATGCAAATTGGGAAGGAGATTTTTAATGGATTTTAGGGTTGTGTCCACACGAGGGATTTTCTTAATAGAGTTGTATTGGAATTTAAGTTTTAGTTAAAGTTTTAGCGAAATATTAGGTGACCCAGTTAGAGTAAGCCATGTTATATAAAAAATTGTGCTGTATTTTTAGAATTACAATTTTAATACATACAACTTAAGGTATAATAATACTTGTTTATAATAAATTCTGTAAAAGTGTATGTAGAAAAGTTATTTTAACGTTGTCGTTGTATTATGAAGCAGTAAACAGGTTTTATATAGACTTCGATTTATTCACACTAGGATAGCACGGTGGTCGAAATTCGATCTTCTTACTCTAACGAGTCTACCGTCGCAGTAAATGTATCGCTACTAGTAAAGTATTATATTATCTGTTGTATCGTGTAGGTACATTCGAAAAATCCGAATTATATTACAAAAATAACAATATAATGTGTATCGTCGCTCTATGTCAAGTAACTATTATTAGGCATTGAGGTACATGGGTACATACTTCAATGCCTGATCCGTCGTGTGAAATATACAATTGAAAATAATTTACTCTAAAATATAATTGTTCTATAAATAATCCTTAAAGAATTGAAGAGAATATCCAGTAGTCTGCTGTCATTGCCATAAAACAAATAGATCATCTATCCATCGCTTTCAATGCCTTTCTATCCACGCTATCAACAGTCTTTATACTATGCTATCAACGTAATTTAAAATCGTATACACTAGATATTCAAATATACAGGGTGTCCCACTAATGGTATACTAAGCGTGAAGGAACTTGTAGTTTTGCATGCACTGATCACGTAAAAAATACTTAAACAACAAAATTACGTCAAAAATTTTTTGCTAAATTTTTCCTGAAAATCCATGTTTTCTTCTCTAGCTTGGTGCAGCCGGCATATACCGCTTCGCTAATGTGAGCATTTTGTCTATGAAAACATAATCTTAAACGATAGCTCACGTGCTGGTGGCAAAGTCGGGCGGGTTGCTTGTTATGGGTGTACACATAGAGTTTTAAGAATTCATCTATTTGAAAAAAAAATGCGCCTGGAATTTTATAAGTATTTTTACGAACTCAGCGTATGCAAAACTATAACCTCCTTTGAGCTTAGTATACCAACAGTGGGACACCCTGTAGATTAGTACACCCACATTGAACGTTAGCAATGTTAGCTCTAAGTTCATGTAATCTATCCGTTCATTCCAGCTGAAAGTCCGATGTGATCGCAGATTAGTTCAGTGCTGACTGTTATATTGTTTTAGATTAAATCTACGAACTTATGTTGGTTTGTAATGGATAAAGTTCGTAAGTGATACATTAATCGTGGCCTCGTTTGATGGTGGCGTAGGATGGTTATTGGTTTTGTGAGGTATTAATTATAAGTATTTAAGAATTGCATGATCATTTTTTAGAAATGGAGTAAATTGTACGGCGACGGAGGCGCGGATGAAGAGCATGCAATTTTATTAAATTTTACAGCCGGAATCGGAAGGCTGGGATATATAGGCCAATTTACATCCATATATTATAAACCTGAGAGGAAGATGCTTAGGGAAGATGTATTTTAACACATTGATTATTAAAAATATGAATAGTTACAAGGATAACAATCATAGTTTATTAGATGGTGAATTCATGTCTTTCTATAAATTATATAAGTGCAAACAGACAAATTTCTTCAAGAACATGGCCGAACCTTTACATTGAGTGTTATGAAACAAAAAGGTTCAAGTATTTCTTACAAAGAAGTTTCTGGTCGACATAACGGCAGGGGAAATGTAGCGTTTCCGTCAGTCACTGGGAGGTCGTCACGCCACATTTCGTTCAAACATTTGCTTTGGGGACTCATTGAGATATTACTAAATTATGTGTTTCGTATTATTTTTAAGTTTAAGTTGCTGTAAGTCCCAACAATTAATGTGATATGATATTACAGTTTAAAATGGAGACAGAAAAACTATAAAGACTACTTATATATAGAAAAATATCTGAATTGTTTCTCGACGATAGATATGAAATCAATTCATACAATACAAACAAGTGTTTTTTATTAAAACAACAATTATTATAGTCTGTTTTACTAATAAGTCACCATTTTATAAAATAATATAGAACACAAATAAATGTAGCGTTATTTTTTCTCATTGTTATAAATTTAATAAGCCTGATGGCGTTCTAAGTCCTTTATCTTAAAAATAATATTACGCTTCTGTAGAAGCTATTGTATTCAATGTACCCTTTGTTCCCTTACAAAATATACGTAGCAGTTATCTCATTAGTTTGCGAAAACAATTAAAACATTCGCACATGGAAAATGGGAAAAGCAAATGATACTCATAATGATATTGTTTTGCCATTTTGAATTGTCAATTTATTCGATGCATATTCATGAAAGGAAAACGAATTTTGTATTCGTTATTGTTTCTTTTTGGTCACTGATTAACAATTTTTCATTAGCGCTATTTGACTTTCTTATTATATTGCAATTGATTATTCAAATTACGGCCTATCAATAACAAGTTGATGAATGAACTGTCAAAAACAACTATTGTTTTTGACACTTCATTATTGAGGTGGTTAATTTTTAATTAGTATTTATCATGACACTATAATATTATATCCTTTCAATCGTTTGAATTATAATTTATATGCTCTATAAGAGCCAAATTTACTACAAATATCAACATTTTTTTAATATACATACGAGTCTTTAATGAATTACTTTTTATAATAACATACCACAGATATAACAAATTGTAATACTTACTCATTAAATGCTCATAACCTAAATTAACCAAAAGTCTAAATATCATTATCATCATTTGCGAAAAGGAATATCAATTAAAATATGAAGTAATATTAATATAATTATAATTATTCATATTCATTACATATTATGAAGCCATTCTCAATATTTCATAATTGACGCAAAAGCGCGGCCATATTTACATTAAATTTAATTGACTTTTGTTAATCGTCTTATAAGCAATAAATAATAAAGATATTTTAATTAATTTTCAGTTGGGATCAATTTTAGGATAGGATGAAGCTGATCAGCTAACATTGAATAATTCCTTCATTTATCTGTAACCCTATTAATCCTAGATAATCAACGGTTGGGATAGTAATAATTTAATATTATAACATTTCATTTTAATAATATCTCAATATAAAATATGATTTTTGTCCCTGATGATACTTCGGAGGTTAGAGAGTGTAATAATTTTTTTACTGAAACATCTCAATTCTATGGGAATTTACTTTAACTGGGCGGGCAGGGCCGCGTCCGAAAAGCTAGTTCTAATAAAATTATAATTGTCCTTTTAGAGCTGATTTTTCAATCCTTGGTTAAAACTTATTCGTCGAATAATGTATGAAACTACCATTTTAAAAACGTATTCTAATTGTCTGTATTTGACAGTTTACGTGACATTTTAATATTATCGTGTAATGATAAACTACGATAACATGGCGCGCCCCTCCAAATTACTGTTTCAATGTGTGTAGTGACATCCTTACGAAGGAGTTTGT
The DNA here is from genome assembly GCA_907164665.1 of Colias nastes. NCBI lineage: Eukaryota > Metazoa > Arthropoda > Insecta > Lepidoptera > Pieridae > Colias > Colias nastes. The sequence continues at coordinate 13,432 of CAJQZM010011714.1, read as the reverse complement.
ATGTAGTTGTACGTATTCGTCTTTAGTACTTTAGTAGCACTTAGCAGGCCGGCAGCGGTCTGAGACAGTCAAGTTATTAATTCTACGTCGCTCAGTAATACGAAAGTACTGATTGCAAAACAAGTTAGTTATGGGAGACATAAAAGAGATCATATATATCATATCTTCATTCTGTTCGACGAATTCTCAAATTCAAAATCAATTCTCAATTTAAAAATCAGAATTCTGATTGGTTTAATTTTTGATCGATTTTTGTATAAATATGGGTATTGTGTGCAAATAAAATTATTACGATCCGAATCGTCTTTGAGTTCACAACCCCTCTACATAGTAATGGAAAATTCAAGAAAAAAAATGATGCGGAGTCAGGTAATTTTGTTTGTGAAATAAGTTTATGTAATGTTTTGATTGACTTTTATGTCTATTAATTAATTAATGTAAAATCTTTTCTATATATTTTAGGCACGAGAAGTGATAGCTACAGTATACCAACATATGAAGTACGAGGCTGAAAATGGAGTGGAGCGCTTGACAGACGCTAGATGGAGAACTTCAAGAGCTGTGGGGGTTAGTGAAAGGACTGTAACAAGAATTCTCAAAGAAAAAGCAAAATGTGATGCAACTGGCACACAAATGAGTTCACCGCGTAAAAACAAAAATCCTCGCAAACGTTTAAAGCGTAACATTGATGAATTTGACAAGGGAGTAATAAGGTGTACTGTTAGTAACTTTCATAGAGAGTATAAACAATATCCAACATTAAAAGCTCTGAAAAGGGTGCTTACTGAAAAGATAAATTTTGATGGATGTTTGGAGACATTACGGCGTATACTTCTTGATTTAGGTTATGAGTGGAAAACTACTGAAGACAATCGTCAAGCACTTGTTGAAAAACATGATGTGCAGTTCCTTCGCTATAAATATTTAAAACAATTGAAGAAATTTAGAGAAGAAGGGAGGAATATTGTTTATACTGACGAAAGCTACATTCATACCACACATGTACAAAATAAGTCATGGGGTACTCAACAAGGAACTGTAGCAAAGAAAAAAATTTCTAAAGGGTTACGTGTCATAATAGTCCACGCTGGTGGAAGAAATGGTTTTGTCCCCAATGCTTGTTTAATTTACAAGGCCAGTTCGAAGACAAGCGACTACCACGACAATATGAACCATGACAATTACAAGAAGTGGTTCATAACACAACTACTGCCTAACCTACCAGAAAAGTCCGTAATTGTTATGGATAACGCCTCCTACCATAACACATTTACAGAAAAAGTTCCCAACTCCAACAGCAACAAAGCAGCCATGAAAAATTGGCTGGTGAATAAAAACATCGACTTCGAGGAAGACATGAAGAAAATCGAACTCTATGATCTCATTCTAAAAAATAAAGATAATTCTAGAAATTACGCCATTGATGGCGAAGCAAAAAAATATAATTGCGATATTTTAAGACTTCCTCCATATCATCCCGAATTAAACCCGATTGAGAAAATTTGGGGAGTGTTAAAAAACTATGTCGCAAACAAAAATGTAGACCAAAACTACACATCCATCATGAAATTACTTCATGAACGTCTAGAAATGATCGATTGCACGATGTGGACCAACACTTGCAGACATGTGGAGGAGACTGAATCCAAATACTGGAAAAACTACGACGACGAGCAAGAATTTATTATTCACGTAGGAGAATCCGATTCTGAAAATGACACATCAAGCTTCTATGACAGTGATGAAGAAAATTTTAGTTCCAGTGCCAATAGAGATCAATAAGATTTAAGTTTGTTTGATTTATGTTTTATTAAATAAATAAATAAATAATAAATAAAATATCCTTTATTGAATTATTATGTAGACTAAGATCCGTTAGGCAAAAATAAAAAATACAAGAGTTACACAGCTATTGAAATAATACAAAAACATATCAATTTAGTTCATTATTAATGTTGTGGGCCAAGTGATTAATGAGGATATTATTATTAATGCCCAGGCAGTATGAATAATGCCTTTGTTATCACTTGGCTCGTAACATAATATTATAAACTTTCTTATAATAAAAAATAAATGATGATTACGTATTTTTGTAAATGATTTTGATGTCTTAACTTAGTCACTAAAAATAAATGTGTTATAAATACATAATAAAGGTTTCATTTTATTGAAAACATTAAACATGCAAGATATAGAGTAAATAATAAAATTACATTTCAGTATTTGAACACAATAAAATTAATTCATAGTTCTTTTGCAATCAGTACTCGTAATATCTCACTTATTACCAGATTTGTTGGTCAACTAATCATAAGTTGCCGAGCGCCCAAGACAACGCACGTGTCGTTTTCATAGAATACGTCAGTGCAGCGCCATTACTAATAATAATGAGCGATTAGAGCGTGACTAGTCGAGCAACAAATCCGTGGATTTGTTTTTGTTTGACGGCCGTCTCATTACGCACACATGCGTTGTGAATCTTGGTGGTGCATTGTAAATACTTTCACAAATACTTTCAAACGTTTTGAATTTTGGAGGGGCGCGCCATGTTATCGTAGTTTATCTTCTAATACTTTATTGGACGGATAAGTTTTAACCAAGCATTGAAAAATCGGCCCTTATTATCATTTAGTTTTCATATGTATATATATTTCTTATATTTATTATTCAACTTGTATTTTTATTAAAAGCTTTATTCAACCTTAATACATAGAAATTAGTACTAAATCATACACCAAAATGTCTCCGCGGAAAGCTGGCGGCATGATCACGCGTGCTGAACGGGAAAATCAAATTATCAAATCTTATACCTGGCAGGTAGATTTCCCACAGGAATCCAGCAATAAGTCCCCACATTGAATCAATAAAATCACGTGTGAACAGGTCACATTGTAGGAACTTAACCGACGAATAGCTGGACTGATTTTATTCGACGTCCCTTGCCAATATCTTAGCCGGCTGATTAAATTCCTTCGAGTTACGGCCGTACTCAAGTGTCGTGAAGTTCGCGACGATTAGTGTATAATTTCATGGGTAACTCGGGACCAGTGACTGTGACGGCTCATGTGTGATTATTAACTTGATTAAATTTGAAGGGTATTACGAATTTATTTGTATTTCGAGACCACTCTTCTGTTTAGTCTAGAGCTAATTTTGTAGCCTCACGACCCACGTACTAAGTACTTTTAAAAAAGTTCAATTTAAATACCTAACTAATTAGTAATTCAACATTCATTAAATGATAAATCGTTATACGTATTCTGAAACACATTCTCGTAAACAGTTAAATCTGTCTATGCATAACAATCTTCCATTAACCAGAATGTGCGTGATCCATCACCTTCAATTAAAACCAAATCCCAATGGAAACACGTATCAAAATATATGAACTAAAACAGAAATGGCATTTCATACAAGTGCGGTTATAAAATTTCACAAAAAAAACAAAATGAACAAGGGTAGGGTCGGGGCTTGACGATTAATTATCACTCATCGCTTGGGATTTGAACCCGAAACAATGTACTGGAGCTGCGGAAATTATTTCCATGAAAATGAACGTTATTTGATCATACTCATTGCTGTTGAAATTTATTTATTCGCACAGGATTTACTGGGGATAATTCATTTTAAATTGGAAAAATCGTTTTGTCTATTAATGTACTCGTGTAGCGTAGGTGTCACTTGTTGTGATGGATCGTAATATCACGAACTAGTAGAAGATCCGAACATAAGTCGACCTTCACCGGCGTGATAATAGAATGAGACCAATTTTATAATAAATTTAGTCTATTAAAAAATGTATTAAAAATGGGTTTACTGGGAAAATCCTGTACAGGATATTTTTTAATTAATTATTAAAAAATCTTTTATTTTCATTTTTTATTAATTGCAGTTTCGAGATAATAAAACAATTTTGTAATAAAACAGCGCTGACATTTTTTCATCATCCTATCAAGTGAAAGTAACTGGTACCGACATACCTGTTTATACCTGCCAACCTAGCCGTTTGTCCCGGTAAATATTAGAAAACGACTATGACTGCACATTCTGTAGGTGTCATACTTTAAGTCTATTATAATTTTTTTTTATTATCTTGATACTGCAATTAATTAAAAAAAAATGATTTTTTTTAAATTCATTAAAAATGTCCTGTCCAGGATTTTCCCAGTAAACCCATTTTTAATACATTTTGTAATACACTAAATTTATTATAAAATTGGTCTCATTCTATTATCACGCCGGTGAAGGTCGACCTATATTTGGATCTTAGACTAAACAGTAAGATAACGGGATCGAATATGTAGGAACTGCTATGTTGGAGACTCATTAAATCTTGAGCCGCACTATGAAAATTTAATATAAAGTAGCCTCATTGGTACTGACCACCGCTGGTTTTAAATTTTATTGAATCAAATGACATGTTCCAAACATTATTATAATGGAATGAACGAAAACAGAACACGAAAGGAATAATAATTATATATGTATAATATGCTTTAGTATATCACCGCTAAGAGCTACAGATTTGTTTGTAAATAGCACCGTTGACTTTCTTCCAACGAAACAAAGGTTTCCTAATAAAAGCAACAATATATGTAACAAATGACTGCCGCGGACCGGGGCTAAAGGATACACACGCAATTTATCCCAAATAAGGCTGAATACAGGAGTTGTTTTTGCCATTAACGTAATGCGTAAATAAATGCGAGTAATAATGAAACACAGCGGACTGACGCAGAACTAATTGGTATAAACCTACTCGGGTTTTTATGAATTTGTTCTACACGAATTGTGTGGGGACAGGGGTGACGAAACTGACGATTCTATATTATTATAAGCGCCTACATAAGCGCTTTTTATTTTACTTGTGGTTGTACAATGTACATTATATTTTGTAACGCCATGAAAACTTCTTGGCTCACCTTTCACCGTAAATGTTTGCTGTAGAGTACGTAAACGTATAAGAATTTGGTTGCTACGTAGAGTTATGTGGAGAATAATCTTTTTTAAGGTATTTAATCTCATCTGCAGCAAATCACTTTGGTAATAATAATACATTGAAAGCCCTTTTTTATCAAATGAACGGAAAAGGTTATGAATGAAAACGTTACTAATGGTCCCATATTCCAAGAAGTAGAGTTTATGTAAAGTACCTACCTAAATATAATAACATCCATATTATGTTGAATTAATAATTAAATTAATCCTATTTGGTAATAGCTGGACTGAATTACTAGGATTAACAAATTAGAACACCGGTATATTATTATTAATAATCAAAGCTTTTTATGATATAAACCATTTTTTTTTAATCTTGACGCAAAAAATATCGTCATATAAATTTTTCTTTGTCCGAGTCTGTGTTACTCGCTCTGGGATAATATGCTTGCTGCTAAAATAACAATTTCACTTTTTGTATATTTTAATGGTATCCAGAAGAGAAACTGTCACAAAATATTCCACTAGCCAGCTCCCATTGTGATTTGTAACACGTGGATTACAAGTAATATTGAAATAGTTGTTCGTTAAGAGTAATTTTTTAAAGTTTCAACCCAAATACCCACCATAGATGAGAAAAAGTACAAATACTTACTATAATAGAATCTTGCATAAAATGTACGTATATTCTCAGTTATTGAATTTAAGATTTTCTAGAAACTGTAGCTTACCATAGATCGTTAGTCCACGTCATGTGAAGCTGAGTCACTAAATAAATAGTGCTTTCAAGCAATGAACCATTATCGATGGCTGCTGTCTTCGATAAATCATGCTTTTATTATTTTACTACAATACAGTTTCACTTAGACGTGAAGTCATCACGCTATAGTAAACATGACCACTGAACTAGTATAAGAAATGATACGATACAAGTATAAACAAAGTAAATAAACTGAGAAGCTTTTGGAGATAAACACGTCTGTATAAAAGTCGAGCTTTTTCTTCTATTTAAAAAAATATTAAAGAAAATAAAACGTATTCGTGTTAAACCCACCGCTTTCAAAATCACATTTCAAGGTGAAAATGAGTCTAAACGCGGTGTCAAATTATTAAAATAACGCGGTGTCAAATCATTAAAATAACTCCGACTGAAAACCATAATTGCTCTGCCCCTAGCGTAAACAAAAAACATTTTTGGCATTTCTTTTAATTATGCGTCGAGGGGAGTGCGTAAACCGAGCGGTGTAATTACGAAGCTAAGTCAATACGTATGCAATGCCAAAAAAACAACGTTTATTTCACCGCTTTCAAGTAATACTTCACGGTATACGCGTGTTATTTACCCGTTTTCATAGGTAAGAATCGTAAACAAATAATGGATTGACATTATAATAATCGTTAAATCAATTCGGTACATCAAAACCTAACTAGATGTAGAGAAGTAGAGATAACAATCCCGCTAAAGATTACAAAATGTAGTAATGTATGTTTATGCAGATATTTCCAAACGAAATTGATTTGAAAAAACGTTGTAGTTGACATTATAATAATCGTTAAATCTATTCGGTACATCAAATCCTACTTAGATAGATTTTATATCTACTTCTCTACATCTGTAGAGAAGTAGATATAAAATCTCTAAAGATTAAAAATGTAATAATGTATGTATATGCAGATATTTCCAAACGAAATTGATTTGAAAAACGTTATCGTTGAGTTAGACTACACTTTTATTTTAATTTGAAATGTTTAAATTTCGGATGTAGGAAAAGGCATGTAAGTTGATTGTTTTTAAAGTTAATGCAATTTTGGCATGCTTTGTATTTATAATCTGGTTATTATTTGATTTCCTAATAATACGGTAATGCTTAAAGTTTTATAAAGAAATGTCGCTTTAATTCCACATAAATGTTTAGCAAGAACTTCAACAAATGGATTATTTGAAATGTTCTCCTGAGAATCTTAAAGAAAGACCTTTGGAGTTTTCCTTTACAGATTTAATGGTATGAAAATCCGATATCTATAGGAAAGATTAAGAAGTTTCTTACACAAATAATAATAAATCTGATTGAATAATAGTTATGAAAATGAATGAAAAAATTGCATGCGCCTTTTATATTGCGTAAACAAACACGTTATACAAAAATTTAAAAGTCCTTTTATATGTTTAAATAATAATCTTTTTCAACTCACATTTAAATATATTACTATTTAACCTGAAACTGTAAAATAGAAGAATAAAGGACTTATATTGTTACTAGCTTTCCACCCGCGGCATCGCCCGCGCAGTCAAAGAAAAACTCGCATAGTTCCCGTTCCCGTGGGATTTCCGAGATAACCTATTCTATGTCCTTTCTCGGGTATCAAAATATCTCTATACCAAATTTCATGCAAATTGGTTCAGTAGTTAAGGCGTGATTGAGTAACAGACAGACAGACAGAGTTACTTTCGCATTTATAATATTAGTATGGATTGTTCTACAAGTTGTATTTTAGAAATTAACACATTTTATGTAAAATAACTCCAAATAAAATTCTTCATAGATTTATTACGTTCATATTTTATAAAACAAAACATATTTACATTTCTGTGTACACGATACCTTTGAATACACTATAAAAGAAAAGCTGTCATATTTCACGGTACCATAAACACGTGACAAGGGACCCAGTTTTCCATTCTTCAACCAAACATGTCGTAAAACAACGATAAATATAACGTGATATTAATCGACGCTATTTTTATTTGAAATTGTACTTTTTGGTACAAAAAATGTATTTTTCATAAATTTGACTGTAATTTAAAAGGGCAAACACCGCTCATAAGAAGTAAGATAAGAAGAAAGTACCTACATGAAACCTGTATGATTATAAATTTAAGATTCGATTAATATTTGAGATAATCAATATGAGAACAGATTATTCAATTATTGCTGTAAATACAAAAAAAAAAAAATACAATCGGATAAATAAAAAAGATAACATTTGCACAATTCCAATACCAAAGTCAGGTTCGACCTCAAAACGGGAAACATTCAGGATTTTCAAGAGGTGCTTTACACGGTTACAGCTTGCTTAGGGGTCGAAAGAGCCCTTTACGAATACGCATGCATCTGCGTGCCCTGGTTTAGATTTTAGAAACGGAAATATATCGTGTACTTTAAAAGCTTGTTGAAAAGGTTCGTAATAAGTGTTATTTTATGTGTAAACTAGCGGAATCAGTATCTACTCAAATCTTATCTACTTAATTAATAAAGAAATATGATGTAGAAAATGAGGCATCTATTGAAACTTCAATCAATTTAAAGGAAAATAGTATGGTTTATAAAATTAGGCAATATTTTTTGTTTAGATTTTATAATTACAAAATATGTCTATTGAATAATAGAAAATTCGAAATTCATTGAACTTTATCAAAAGGAATCATAAAAACACGCAACATCACCATCAAGTATTTCCTTAAGGCCACTTTAAAGAAGAGTACCTACCTATGTCAAAAGAAAACGTATAAAAAGTCATCCAATTGAATCGCAACATGTTCTCGAAATCACTAGCACGTCGTATACCGAATTAGGTTAATTTCATTTTAGTACTCGCATTTCGGTGACATTATATCAGGTGCCTGCAGTACTTGTCATGCATATTTAAGAGATTCCCTGCATAATTCTGTGTATCCAGCTCCACGTGCTTTCTGCCATTGTTATTTTGGTAACTGCTTCATATTGGACATAATTTGCTGCAAAGTTTTGTTTCTATAGTCGTGGTCTCTTATTACTAGCGCGCTTAGAATTTGGATTGGAGTTAGCTGCCGATGTTTTTATGAACTAAGCGCAGGGAGTGTTGATTTCAGTTATTTTACTGCCTACCTTGAAAGTTTTATATAATATCCAAATTAATATTCGCAGTAGGTATTCTGTTGACTATACTTGTCTTTGGTCTTAATGTGATACTATGAATTTTAATTTCAGACACATAATTTCAAATTTTACTTAACAAAATAGTCCAAGTAGAACATATTGCAAAATATTATGTGATTTGTTTGAGTACAAGTAAAACAGTTACCTACAGGAAAAAATAACATCTTTTCTAAGGACAAAACAAATAACATGTGCCACTATACCTTTTGAGTACCTACTCTTCCGGTAAGTATGCGATACTTATGCCATATTTTATCCAAATTGCAAAAATGTTTATCTCAGTAGTACAATAGATCAAAGAACTACTTACATAACTAGTTTAATAAAATATTGTTTGTGTACAAGTGAGTTTTCGTCGTATTGTCCGCAAATGTTATGTATTTACTTTTGCATATTTTTGGAACGAAGTTCCTTATCGTGCGTTGCAAAAGGGGGCTAGACGGAAAGAATTAAGACGAAAAGTTGTAACGACCTTTTTGCTATAGTTGTAAGCCACTAAGCCGTACGGCCGCGGCGTGCGCGAGTTTCTGTCTGTCTGTCACTCTCTAACTGGAAACTTCGTTCCATTGACACCCCTCAAGTTTTTTTCCCTTTTTTTCTTTAAAGATCACTATTAAAACAGAATTAGGCTTTAGTCTTCATTAAATTTTATCGAAAACAATTACTTACTTATAATGATCTCTAATCCCCCTCTTAGCATCTCTTGTAAAATAATTTATATTCGGACTGTCTAATTTCTAATCCACTAGAAAGCCTAGACGAAAATAAATGAAAACGTGAGAAATCCATTAGGCCACCGGATAAGCTTTGAGATACGAATCTCGGGTAATAATATTAAATTTTTCGCACAGATAAGATATATTATTCCTATTTCTTCAGAACTGTTCGTATAATGGATACATTAGCATAAAAAATAAATTGTTATTTTATACACAAGAAAATGATTTCATAAAATATTATAAACACTTAGAATTAATAAATACAAACATTTAAAAGGCATCCTTATCGTGCATCTAAAGAACATAATATCCTATTACCCAAACCAATATAAAAAATTAAAAAATGTATTTTCAGAGCAATCTGGATGCTCCTCTCATTTTATATCATGTATCAATTTTCCAGTAAAATTTCAGTCTAAAAATACCGTCTGCAGGAGCTCTATTTACTAATTTGCTAAAATATTTTCCAAGTAGAAGGCTCCAGTTATAATAAGAACCTTTCCTCTGATAAACATCCGAGAAACTATAAATAGGCTTAGAGCTGAACTAAAGTTCACTGTGAGGTGTAGTTGCTGATGCGCGGAAAGCATCTGATTTGATACGATTTAAGGACTATATTCGCTTGTTGAAGTTGGAAATTCAAAAGGAATCTTGTCGCTCTAGGGAAGACGAAACATTGTCGCTTCAATTTGTGTGGTTGGCGTCTGTCCAGCTCAGTACTACTCAATAACCTGTGAATGTTCAACTGTAAATGCTAAGGATAACTCAGTGCTTGAATGGACTAACTAAGGCTTGTAACAGACGCAAGAATGTGGTATTAATTTCGTATGTTTCAGATGTCAGTAAAGCGTATTCGTCGTAGCAATAATGTGGCATAATAGGGAGAAGTTTAAAATTATTTTTTTTCATACATTGTAACGACAAATCATAGAAGTTATTTTCGAATATAAAAATTCAATTATAATTTATAAATATCGCACTTTTAAGATTATTGTTTTATGATACACAATGTTTCATTCCAACGAAATTTTACTTGTCAGTTTTATTAAAATTTAGTAGCATTAATTTTTTAATAAGCAAGTACCCAATTCTTATAAATTCTCATAAGCGGAAAAAAAAAACAATGTAAGTCATGTATAACAAAAAAATATTCTGGTTCCTTTTATATTTTTACATCTATACACATTTATCTGTTGGATTAAATGTCTCTACAACTGTCAAAAATACCCACAAATGAACAAACATATATTTATTTAAAGGATTAGGCTTAACAAAATTAGAATATATTGATTAGGATAGTCTGTATCCAGCCTACGAGTATCTCAATCAAAGTATAAGATCCATGCTGATTGGACAGTATTTACGTTACTGCTGTCTGCTCTAAAGAATGAATAGTGAATGGATAAATAGCTAGTATCTCATTACTAATAGGTATTTATAGCCTTCATTTGTACGTATTTATGAGCAGTAGGCACTTTCTAAAGTGTTGGTCAGGATTTTTAACTGAGACATACCTAATTAAAGTCTCATATAAGTACATGAAGAGAAAACTAGTCTTTGGTATAGGAAATTGCATAAACAGAAAAATTAAAGAGGGTGTAACTAGTCCGCTGGTTCATTCAGGTTATATGAAAAATATGTTTTCAAAATCGTACCCTGGCTTTAGTAGAGGTTCATAAATTTTACAGAGGAAATAGCTACAAAGGTTGAATGTTAAAATATCAGTAAAATATGACACCGTTATTTGAAGTATATTTTCAATAATGTCAGGAATTGTTACAATGTGTTATAATAAACTGTGAATTTGCCTACCAATAAAATATATTTATTACCAATCTAAATTTAAATTCAGTTTGTGCAAAAATAGATTTTCGACGGATCAATTTGCTTTGTAACATTTATTATGATTACTACACAAATAACATCTGGCATTCCATTAATTAATCAAGAATCTAAATATGTTTGAATCTATTCACTTTTGTCAAAAATCTATTGATATTTGTAGGATTTAATTGGCATTCCACCTACATACATGTAGCCAGCCCATTGAGCTACCAACTGAAAAAGCTGTTCAATTGTTAAAAATATTTTTATATTCCATTGTTGTACCTTTTGACAAGATTTTTTTACATTTATCGTTGACCCATATTCGCATTGGAGTATAGATACAATTTGAAAAAAATTTATATATATTTCACAGGAAAAATAAAAACGTATGTGAATCTGTGAAAAACTTTACAATCTTTACCTCCGTGTTTATTATTATGTTCATATAGTTTATTTGTGTTTCATAAATACGTTCAGCTACAGCATTCGCATAAAATAAATCTAAATTCTTGTGTTTTAAATACTGTTCAGACGTCAATTATTTTGAAATAGTGTTCACAACAAATGATTGTATTTGAGATTGAGTTCAAAGTCCCAGAATTAGGCTTTAACAGCCTATTTCCCGGGATGGGAACTAAGTTTGTTCAACCTCGTTTGTATGTGGCCTATTGACAATGGAGACAGTTTGCAGTGGAGATCGGTATCACGGTTGCAAATTGATTTCGTGTCACGACTATCGAAAATTTCAATTGCTTTTAACCTCAGTATGAAATAACTTTTCGTAGCTTGTGTTGTTGAAGGTTGAGTAAGCATTTTTGATGGCTGGAGTTCGGAATTTATTTGAGAACTTTGTATTTCATTTGATATAGACAACATAAATATACTATTTCTAATTGACAATGATATCTAATAGTTGTGATTATGCCTTCTTCGGACGTTAATGAATTATTATAACTTAAGCCACGCCAAAAGTTATACTGTTTACAGTTTACACTAAAAAAAGGTTTCACTCTAGTCAATACCATAATTATTTCTGCGATAAAACAGCTGATATTATATTATTACCTATAATATAGTAAGTATAATAGGTAACTTTCCCTTAACGTCTTTGGTTGAATAACAGAGTCACGTGGAAATGGTAAAGTTTGACTTAAGTATATTTGAATAGGAACAATAATGTTGTGGCAACAATGAAATGTTCTAATTAATTAGTTTTAATTGTCAGGAATCGCTGCAGTAGAGAGGAACAAAGGAAGCAGTTAATGGAGGCAAGATAACACCGGACGATGTACAGTTTGCCAAGAGTGTACTGCTAAGTATAAATTCGCTTGTCATCTGTTTATTATGAGATAAAGTATTGTTATTTATGTTGCGGTTTCTAGTAATATTGTGTATTTTTAAATGGCTTTACAAAATTAATAGATACCAGCAACAGTATTTTTCGGTTATTGTTAAATTATATCCAAAAAGACTATAAATATTGTAAGAGAAATAGTTTTGATCAAAACTCGGAAATTTTCCATCCAGTTAGTATTACCTTTATTCGCGTACCTAAGATTTAGATGAGGAAATAGAATATTAGTTCATGTATTGTTCATTATAGATAACCTTGAATATTTTAAAAGCATGATTTTAAAGATACACTTATTTTTCTTCTAAAAATAAATCTTACAGCATAAATTGCATATAAAATCATGAAGAAATCTATATATATAAAACTCAAAGGTGACTGATATAGTGATCTATCAACGCACAACCCAAACCACTGGACGTATCGGGCTGAAATTTGGCAGGCAGGTAGATGTTAGGACGTAGGCATCCGCTAAGAAAGGATTTCCCGAAATTCTTGCGGGAACGGGGAAAAACGGGGATGCACGTACAAAGTCTCTGCCGGTGTGCCTCAGGGCGGCGTCTTGTCTCCTCTCCTCTTTTCCATCTTCATTAACTCCTTATGTTCCCGGCTGACGTCTCTGTACCATATGTATGCTGACGACTTACAGATTTACACCCAGTCCTCCCTTGCTGACTTAC
>CAJQZM010011708.1:0-11997 GCA_907164665.1 Colias nastes | reverse complement strand
TATACCTAATTTTAGCACCTTTAATTCAAGATGGCGGCTAGCGCCTGGGTCCGTCAAGGTCGAAAACTTGGATTTTTATTAACCTTTCATACCTAAACAATATTGTTTCAAAACATTTTCTACGCCACCTTTTGTAGAGCAGAGGCTTTTACATTTCCCCACAGACTGGACTATTAAAATATAATCCGTCTTTAGTAATTTATTTTTTTCATTTCGATAATAGTCGTTCTGCTTGGACTTGATCAATGCGAAATTTAACTGGTTAGAACTTATAAAACATTATTTTTATCTTTTAACACACGAATCCTCTACATAGAGTGCTATTCTAAACGTCAAACGTCATAATTTTTCTAGAAATTCCAATCGGTATCTGTATTGAATTAATAATATTCTGTAATAAATACAGATAGAGATTTTCTCAACAGCAACAGTTAAGAACAATCTCCCTACATACTTACTAACAAAAACATAATTAAGCTATTGCATAGCTTCTATCGCGGGCCTTGAGCGCGGGGACCGAATCCAGAAATTCCGTAACGAAAATAACCTCACGCTCCCCACTCCGACGGGCACGGAGGTGTGGCTTGAAGGCATGCTATTCAATAGCTTAACCGCGGCAGTCCCCGAGTGCCACACGTCTTTTTTTTCATTAGATCTCTCCAGCCTATACTTTGCGCCTCGATCGAGCAAATAGGGCGAAATAAAATTACTGTATACAACGTAAGCGGTTTATGAGTTTTCTATTTAGCCGTGCTTCAGATCTCCAATTGAATTTTTTGCCACCTGAAACATTCGTTTTTACGGCCTTTGTTATTTTATAACCGACAATATTCGCCTGACTTTTCTATTACGTGTTTGCGGCTTTGAACGAACTGTTTATAGAATTACAGTTATTTATATTTATTTGTATAGCAATATTGGGTTACGTTGAAATTATTTTATTACACTAAAAGCGGTATATAAGGATGTTAACGACCCCGTTTTATTATGTAAATAAAACTGTAATCTGTTAGACAAGGTTAAGTAATTTAGATTTTAGACACGAAAAAAACAATCCTATAAGTTTTAACTTTTTGATTGAACTTTAACAGCTTTCTTATTTCATGATTTTTATACCTCCCTATAGCACAATAAATTGACACATTGAAAGGTCGTATAATAGTGCATTAACGACATTCCTAAACTTATCACGCAATAAAAATTATATGAGTATGAACTGTCTTCAAACATTATTCTGCATCTTTTGAAATGCACCGCTTTTGATAGAAATTGCACTGCACCATATATAACTATCAAATTGATGATTTTTTAATTCGAAATCCCTTATATTATAACACTATTTAATGAAGAGCAATATGCAAAAATTCTAACACTCACTTCGAAAACCAAAATTGTTATGTTTTCATTTTATTAATTCGAAAACAGCGGTCGAATAGCTAACCGGTTTATTGTTTCGGGTGCAATGTGGATGCAAACTGAACTATATTGTTATGCAAATAGAATCTATAATCAGGTGTTGTGGGAAATGACAGGATACCAATTTGGCTCGGCTCGGTTTAGTTGGCGACGTGAAAATTAGTTCAAGCGCTGAAGCGATTTAGAAATTCTCTTTGCTGGTGTATTTTTTGATGTAGTTATGTTCTTGGAAACATTAATGTATGCCTTCAACAATTAAGATGATTATATAGTATTAATGATGACTTGAGATTTTTAAACTTTTTAAAATGAGGGCTTTTTATGATTTAATGTTATTTAGATTACTAGAATATTTATTTATTTATTTATTTATTCAAATTAAATACACACAACAGGCCACGATCTTGCCGGGTCCATAGGCGCCACATCAATTTTACGAGCAGATCGCAACCCAACAAAATGTGTACAATTACTACTACAATGGGATACAGCTTACAGTTATCTAAAGCGTATTACAATAAATTCATATTTAAAAATTCGATAATTCAATATTACATATAAAAGAAAGACAATAAAAATAATGGTTACATTACACAATACATTAACAACATGTTATGAGTTCTAGCCTCTGTCGACGCTTTTCCAACGAGACAAGATTAAATTTCTCAAGAAGACTTTCGTAGCTAGATCCACTTCGTCCGATGTGGTAACGAAGAGAAACCTGCAGCCTTAAGCAACGCTTCTGAAGTCGTTCAATGCGTTTGATGTGAATTGTATAGTGCGGTGACCATATGACACAGTTAAATTCTAGGATTGAACGAATCAGGGTTTCAAATAAATGTAAAAGACTAGATGGTGTTTTAAAACCCTTCGTGATCCTTGAGATAAACCCAAGGAGACGAGAGCTTCTATTGATAATATCATCGAAATGACTTCTAAAAGACAATTTATCGTCAAAGTAAACACCGAGATCTTTAATGACGGAAACACGAGGAAGAACCTGACTGTTAAAACGGTAATTAAAATTTAATTTGTTAAACTTTCGCGTAAAGCTTATAACAGCACATTTATTAACGTTCAGGGTCATTTGGTTAAGTTCACACCATTTCGCTATATAATCTAGGTAATTTTGTAGTATATAAGCATCTTGAATATTGGCCACAGTGGAGAATACCTTTAAGTCGTCAGCATACATAAGAGATGGGCATTTTAAGTTGTCGATGAGGTCATTGATAAATACGATAAAGAGTAAGGGTCCGAGATGGGACCCTTGCGGGACGCCAGAAGGTATTAGAACAGGTGAGGATAATGAGCCATTAAGAGCAACAAGCTGACTACGGTTGGACAGGTAGGAAGTAATCCATCGGAGTAAATTACCATGTATTCCCCAAGCACTTAGTTTATTACAAAGTATTATGTGGTTTACTCTATCGAAAGCCTTGGAAAAATCGGTATAGATGGCGTCCACTTGTTGTCTTTTTTCAAAGGCAGAACATAAATATGAGTGGTAAGTCAGGAGATTTGTAGTTGTCGAGCGTTGTCTTATAAATCCGTGTTGATTCGGAGAAATCAAGGGAAGGAGATGAAAATACAGTGTATCGTAGACTACTGCTTCAAATAATTTAGCCAGGCAAGATAGTATGCTAATCGGTCGGTAATTCTCACAGCTCGATTTGTCACCAGACTTCAAAATGGGTATTATGTGAGCCGTTTTCCATACCCTAGGAAATGTACCAGTCTTCAGGGATTGATTAAACATGATCGTTAATGGAATCGCCAATTCCTTGCAACAATTTTTTATAAAGAGGGGTGGTATTCCATCTGGTCCTGCTCCCTTACGCACATCAAGTTTTCGAATTGTTGTAATAATCTTCTGCTTACTGACTGCGATGTTGTTGAGTACAGAGTTGCTTAAAGATGCAGAGATTGTATTATCGGTAAATGATGAAGTGGAGGATTGCGCGCCTTGATAAACAGAATTAAAATAATTAGAAAACAACTCACATATCCCCCTACTATCAGAACATGCTAGATCACCATACTTCATCGTCTTAGGAATTGAGGACTTGGAAGATTTCTTATCATTAACGTACCGCCAAAAACATTTAATATTATCCAGCAAGGCACTTTCAATTGAGGAGATAAAGTTATTATAAGATTTAGAAATAAGCAATTTACTGCGACGACGTAATAGAGAGTATGTATCGTAATCGCGTGGATTTTTAAACTTTTTAAATTTTTTGTGAAACTTTAATTTTTCACGAACACATCGTTTCAATGCAGGCGTAAACCATAAGGGAAATTCATCGGTTCTTTTGGATGTTAAAGGGCATGTATCGTGAATGATTTTATTTATTATGCCGTAAAATATATCGACGTTGACGTCAATATCGTTGGAACAAAGCACGTTGTTCCATTCAATTTGAGAAACTTCATACCGAGCACGCGAGAAATTACACTTATTAAAATTGGGACGCTTAGGTTGTTTGAAACGGGGTAATGGGTAGTGATTAACTGTATAATTTACAGTAACTGACAATGCGGGATGGTGGCGGTCAACTCGGCTTATGGGGTCTGCATCATTTACTGAAACACTAGTTATTGTTGATAAGACTAAGTCAAGATAACGATTATTAATGTTCTTAATATGATTAAATTGGTAAAAATTGCAAAGATTAATAGTTTCTAAGAGAAGGTTAGCTTTTTGATCCCGTGGATTAGAAGGTAATAGTGAAAAATTATCGGAGCTTTTCAGCCAATCAATATTAGTAGTATTAAAGTCACCAAGGCATATAAATTCGTCAGTATTATCAGATTGAAGAACTATATTATGAATAGATTGATAAAAACTTTTGATATAGGGTAAAGTTAAATCTGGTGGTAAGTAACATAAACATAAATGTATACGCCTATTATTTGATTGGGATGGGATAATCGTCACCCAAAGATCTTCAATCACACTTTCCCATTGATACTTACGAACTACATTAAGCCTTTTATTTATAGCAATTAAAATTCCTCCACCCTCTTTCTTTGTAATATTCGTTGTGTATCTATCTCTTCGATAAATGATATAGCGATCATCGAACAATTCGTTGTCATTTATAGAGTCGTTTAAATTCGTTTCGGTTAAACAGATGATGTCGTAGTCGTTACTTAAGATATTAAGATAAATGTCCTTAGTTTTAGATCTTATCCTATTTACATTTTGATAAAATACGTGCATAAAATAGAAAAAATAAAATGACAACATTGTACATATAAGTCCGTGTGAGTTAGATTAAAACTAAAGTGCACTGAGAGAGTCAATGTTTTTTATTAAAATAGCGTTAGATGACTCATTTCGACGTACGTAAATCTTTCCAAAGCGAACCCAAACAAATTTAAAAGATTTTATTTTCGCTGTCCGTCTAGTTTCGTAGTAAAGGTATTTCATTTCAGGTGATAAATGCTCTGCTACATAAATTTTGGCAGGTGAACCTTCTATAAACTCAAACTCAAACTCAAACATTTATTTATTCAATTAGACTTCTTCTAGAAGCACTTTTGAAACGTCATTAAGTACATATATTTTTAACATTTACCACCGATTCGGAAAGCAGTATCTACGGAGAAGAATCGGCAAGAAACTCCATAGTTGCTCTTTTTAATCATGTCAGATTTACAATTTTACAAATTAAATATGTAATATCATAATATATTATCATAATATGCCAAAGAACTGTCCTGTGGTTTTTACGCGACAACCCTCCATGGGTTTTTATCTTCCATATATTCCTTAATACTGTAATAGGCTCTCTGGACAAGTACATTTTTTATGTAAGTTTTAAATTTAGAACTACTAAACTCTTTAATATTATGAGGAATTCTGTTGTAAAAGCGTATACCTTGGCCCATAAATGAATTTTTAACTTTAGCTAGCCGGAAAAATGGCATTTCAATTTTATTTCTGTTTCTTGTGTCATAACAATGTCTATCTCCTACTTTTGTGTGTAAGTAAGCGTTATTGTGTACATATAAAATATTATTAAATATATACTGCGACGGTACAGTAAGGATACCAGTATTCTTAAAGAGATCTCTTAGTGAGTCTCGAGCACGCAAATTATATATAGAGCGTATGGCTCTTTTCTGTAATATAAATATAGTTTCTATATCTGCAGCCCTGCCCCATAGCAGAATTCCATAGGACATTATGCTATGAAAGTAGCTAAAGTAAACCAATCTAGCCGTTTCTTCATCGGTGAGATGCCTTATTCTTCTAACTGCATATGCAGCTGAGCTGAGCTTAGCAGCGGTGGTGGTAACATGGGCCCCCCATTGAAGCTTCTCATCTAATGTCAAACCAAGAAAAACAGTCGATTCCACAGGGTATAATACCTCCCCGTTTAAAATAATATTCCTTTTCACCTTTTTTACATTTGGGAGGATAAATTCTATACAATTTGTTTTTTTTGTATTTAATAGTAAATTATTAGCATTAAACCAATTGGATATGCGTAAAAGAGCAGAGTTTACTTCGTCAACATTTGTGTCATGTCTATCCACATTAAATATTAATGAGGTGTCATCTGCAAACAGTACTATTTCACACATATCCTGCAAATAATAAGGTAGGTCATTAATATACACTAAGAACAAAAACGGTCCTAAGATAGATCCCTGCGGAACACCTATGTTAATCGGCGCACCGCGAGATTTCTCTCCATTAACGACAACGGTTTGTACCCTGTTCTGAAGATATGAAGCTATGAGATCCTGAGCTAAACCTTTGATACCATAAAAATTTAGTTTCCGTAATAGAGTGGAATGTTCTACACAGTCCAAAGCCTTAGAAAGGTCGCAGAATATCCCCAAAGCATTCTTTGAATTTTCCCATGCTTTGTATATATGTGACAAAAGAGCTACTCCGGCATCAGTGGTAGAGCGCCCCTTTGTGAAACCATACTGTTTGGCGTGCAGTAAACCATTTGATGCAAAATGACTATTTAATTGGTTTAAAATTAGTTTCTCGAAGACTTTGCTCAAAGTTGGTAATATGGAAATTGGCCTATAGTTATTACTGTCTTCTTGGTCACCACTTTTAAATAAAGGAATAACTTTGCTAAACTTTAGTAAATCAGGGAATATACCACAGTCGCAACACTGATTAAATATAAACGCTAGTTGATTGGCAATGTTTTCTATGATATTATTTACTAAATTTACAGACATACCCCAGAGATCACATGTTTTTTTTTAAATTTAATGTTTTAAAAGTTTTAACAATTTCATCAGCAGTCACGTGTCGCAATTCAAATAATTTGTTACACTCAGCAACGTGATCCCTCAATAAAGACTCTGCAAGCGCTGGAGACGATTTTAAATTCTTAGTTAAACTATCAGGGACACTACTAAAGAAATCTTCAAAAGCAAGCGCAACATCAGCACTTTTGTCAATGACCCTACCAGAATTGACAAGTTTTATGGTACTATCGTTTGATCGGATTTTGCCCAATTCACCATTAATAATTGTCCAAACCGTTTTAACTTTATTGTCAGAGTTGCGTATTTTGTCTCTGATATACAAACTCTTGGCAGTGAAACAAACTTTTTTAAATGTTTTTGAATAATTTCTAACATAACTAAGAAATGACAAGTCTTTGTTATATTGTTTCATACCATATAACTCGTAAAGAACGTTCCTGCATCTGTGTATACTAGGAGTTGCCCATTGGCTGAATGGTAAATCCTTGGTAATAGTTAAAGATTTAATTTTAAATATTTTTTCATATTCACTGTGAATGAACTTAAAAAGATTTGTAAACATTTCACAAGGATTTTTATGAAAGGATTGATTATTCAGGTCAGGTAGTTTATTATCAATATTATTTCTAAATGTATGAATGCCTTTTCTAGTTATAGGCCTAACATTAATTCTTTTAAATGTAGGTATGCAATCCCATTCAAAAACTACTTTCTGGCCACAGTGATCCGAAGTTAGCGTGTTGAGAATATATTTTTCTAAACATTTGCAATCACAGTATATATTATCAATACAAGTTGCAGAAGTAGGTGGTATTCGTGTGGGTTCATCAAAAAGTTTATACAGATTAAATGAATGAAACAAATTAACTATTCGTGTTGCCGTTTGTGTGTGTGAAAGTAAATCAATATTAAAATCACCACATACTATTACCTTCTTTTTACTCCTGCCTAAACGCTTTAATATTTCTTCCATGACTGTCTCAAACAAATTATAGTCACTGGAAGGAGGTCTGTATACGCAAACAATAATGTAACGCTCAAGCTCAACACAGGACAGTTCAATGGTGCGTTCTACAGAAAGGCTAACAATGTCAGTTCGTTCCTTGCATTTTAAACTATTGTGTACAAAAATAAGAGAACCTCCATGAATAGCATTTGTCCTAAAGTATATACTTTTTAATTTATAATTATCAATATTTATTAACAACTGACATTGTTTAAGCCAATGTTCTGTTACACAAAATATTTTAATTCTATTATGATTTAAAAATAATTCTATTTCTAATAATTTGCTAGCCAAGCCTTGAATATTTTGATGTACAATGGAAAAAGGCTGCTTAGCTGTTGTCTTACATACTAGTTTAAATCTAGCTTAGGGCTAGTTTGTCTATCAACACTTAACCTAGGTTGATGTATATAATTACTACTACATAAAATTATAGTAGATCGATGGTCTGCTACTGAACCTGTATCAGACTGGTTAATAATTTTATATGCTATTAACATAGCAAGTTCTCTCTTATATCTAGATGGCAGATACACTGTATTCTTTGTCAAACAAAAAGATTTTGTACAAGAATTTATGTCAAAATATATAAATGCATCACTATGATGATTTGTTAAATTATATAATTTTAAATTAATATTATAGATAAATTTGTTTTGATTTTGTGTCAAACCAGGCAAATATGGCAATGTACACAACATAAATTTGCATTTTGTCTCACTACTAATTTTCAACATTTTTTGAAATCCTATATCAATGTCATGTACCCAGGAATAGAACATTTCCATGATTTGCAATGGATTTACAATATTAATTAACGATTTAGAAATAATTTCAAATACCTACTAAGGCATTTAAATAAAACATTCACAAGATCTGATAGAATTAATATATTATTATTACTTCATAGCAACATCCGTATTACTTAATTGTAATGTTGTTAATATTATCTCTAATGTATTAATACCAGCTTTGCTTAGTTCTGGTGTTTATTTCAAAACTAGCTCCGCATCGCGGTTTTACCCCCGTGGCTCCGCTCCTGTTGGTCTCAGCGTAATGATATATAGCCTATAGCCTTCCTCGATAAATGGGCTATCAAATACTGAAAGAATTTTTCGAATCTGCAGACAAGTAGTTCCTGAGATTAACGCGTTCAAACAAACAAACTCTTCAGCTTCATGATATTAGTATGGATTTGTTTTATATTATTTAAATTATTTTATTATTCCAATTATCTGTAGCCATAGTTCCGACCCCACTAGTCCCGGCATTATCAAAGTTTTCTGACGTTTCGATAAAATTTAACATCGTTATATTAGATTTTGTTTCGAACAAAACTAATATTGGAAACTGTTTAGTGGATAGAATTGTATTGTCAAATTAACTTTGGGATAAGGGTTATTGTGTGTTTTAGTTTGGTCCTGTTGATGGGTAGATAAAGATTATTTATGAAGTAAACCAGATAATTTTAGTATCAAATTTTACTATAGGTAGTAGAGTATGTAAGTTTTTGAAGTGAAACTTCTTTAAGCGCGTTGAGGGTAAAATTTTAAGGTGGTGACAGTCCGTAACGTCAGGCGACAATTTTGGTATCTTTGAATCTTACCAAAGAAGTTTCACTTCTAACACGTGGCATACACGCTCTTTTTTTTGGATAACGTTGGGAATTTTATTATAAGTAATTTAGGTGATTTTCTATAATAGTCTGTATTATTTTTATAAATTGGCATATAATTTATAGTCGACTTATTTTTGGTTACGTGGGTAAATTGAAATATTATGATAATTATTATAGGTAAAGTGAGATACATAGCAATGTTGAACTGAATTATCTTATGGTAGTTTATGATCACAGCTAATCACAATACCTACGTTCCACACAACCACATATCTATACTAATATTATAAAGCTGAAGAGTTTGTTTGTTTGTTTGTTTGTTTGAACGCGCAACTCTCAGGAAGTACTGGTCCGATTTGAAAAATTCTTTCGGTGTTAGATAGCTCATTTATCCAGGAAGGCTATAGGCTATATATCATCACGCTTAGACCAACAGAAGCGGAGCAATGCGGGTGAAACCGCGGGGAACAGCTAGTAAGTAATAAATAAAATCACTAAATAGATATTACATAGGTACACAACTGCATACTCTAAACACGTAATCTATATAATATCCACCTCAGAGTTCATTAATTAAATCGCAAGTGTGAAATGACGAATATAACAACTATTTCGTTATCGAAACCTTCATGACAGAACAAGGGTTAAAGGTAGTATAAAATCTATCACAAGAAAATCATACTTATTACCTATACATTAAAGAAGAAAATCGTTTGAATTATTCCGTAAATAGATGTGATACGCAATTAACATCGTGTCATGGAAAATTTGGCTCTTAATGTAAGTGGAATAGAGTAGATATTGGCTTTATCCTATGGATATTAGAAGGTGAGAGGTATGATTAATTTTCATCTATTTGCTGTGACGTTTCGATCCCTCGTTTGGGAAACTTGAAAATATGTTCAAAGTTTATTGATATATTATATAAGAAAATAATATACATGTGGTGTAAAGTAATTAATATCTTGAGGCTCAAGTTTATATTTATTTAATTACGATTATGTAAGTAATATACACTTGCTATGCCGCGTGGTTTTACTCGCAACGAAAGCGCAGGCAAACGCAAATATTATTATCTCTATAGTTTCTCTACAATTGTATAGCTCAGTATCATCAAAATCTGTTCAGTATATTTCACGTGAAAGGGGAACAAACATACATACATACAGTAACCAGCCTCACAAACATTCACGTTCTTGCATAGTAAGTTCATATTATATGATTAAACCGCATTCTATATTAAGAAGAGACAACTAACAAATTAGCATAACATTTATAATGTTGTCTCTTAGACTATCAACAAGGAAATCTCTTAGACTACAGAATACAGGATGTTTTATTTCACGGAGCGAGCGCAACTAATTTCGCGGTGCGCGTTAAAAGTGCATTTACACGATCCTCATTTTACGCGCGACAACGCGACGCTAGGGTTGTCAGCTTGAATATTAATTATCAAGGGGAGAAAAGATTTTCCGCCCAAGTCGTGGAAATTTATAATTTTCCTTGTACCTACTTATTTCAAGAAGTTTACGTTGGCAATAATGGAATGAAAAAAATTACTATTGATAATACTTATTAACGCAGGATAGGTACGCTGCAGCTGTAAGTAAAATAAATACTTATATCTATTTGTTTATCTGTACACATCGCATACCGCAAAATCGTTTGGCGATAATAATATATTCTATGTGTCTATTGTTTCAAAATACTTTCTTAAACCGTCATAAGATTTTAATCAATATTAAAATTTATTAATTAAATGTGACAACCCTAGGTCAAGCTCGTTCGTTTAACGACGGCCGAGATCATTCTGCGCTTCAGAGTTACTTGTTTGATTTCACATTTAACTCGGTTACATATTTAACTAGTAGACACAGTATTTAACTAATTCAGGAGCCTATGGATTCATATTATATAAGCTGTACCTATTTCTTTATGTCAATAAAGTTTTTATTATTTTTTTTATTATTTTTTTTTATTATATTGTCACTCAACTATGTAGTATGTATTGTAAGACAGGGTTGTCAAAATTACTTTTGCCGAATAGGTACGCAAGAATCACTATGGGAAATCGAGATTTGAATTTTATATTTTTGGTTTTATGGCATTCAAATGCTTTACAAATATAAATTATTTATTTAGAAAAATAATATAAATTTATTTAGAAACGATTTGACGCCCGGATTGGCGTGAAAGGATGCAGGTTCGAGTCCCGCCTCGTGATCGAATTTTTTCTATTCTTTATAAATTTGGAGATTTTTTATGTTATTCTACAAACACGATAAAATGCGCCAGTTTGTTACGAAATAAGTAACGTGTTCAAGTCAGTTTATGTGTGTGTACGTTTTTTATGAGCATTTATATTAGCATATCATTTGGTGAGAAAAAGTGACGGAGGATGCATTATTTTTTTCGAAAATGTGAAATATCTCAAAAGCCGAGGTATTTTTACTCAACACAAAATATATTTTTTGAACCACTACAGCATCTTCACCCTGTATAAAGATATTATCTACTTTTAATCTTTGGTATGTAGTAAAAACTTTCGGCAATTAATACCTTTTTTTACAAATAGATTGAAATTTAATTTAGAAACACTTGAAAGGCAATATTCTGTTCAAAGATCTATCATTGAATTTTTCTATCAATTAATTCTAAATTAAATACAGGTAAATTAGCTTGGAGAAATTTTTGCATATGTAGTGGTGTG
>CAJQZM010011704.1:0-24166 GCA_907164665.1 Colias nastes | reverse complement strand
ATCAATAATGTCGATTTGAATTGACATGACTGTTTGATACTAATTTAGGTTGTTTGCTATTAAAAGATTAGATTACAATTTGACCTTGATCGGACCTTTTCTCGAATGATAATAAGTATCAAAAGTTAATGATTATTTTTGTAAATAAAGGAATAAATCTCAAAGTATGTGTATTTTATTATCATACGTTGTATATTATTTTCGAAAGCATTAAATTCTATGTAAATACTTATGTCAAATAAGTCTAGTATGCACCTAATTGTGAAGTATGTGAATATTTGCATCTCGTACTTGTAAAAACGTATTAAGTGAAAAAAATCAAGTTACTATAGGTATTACATATAATTCAGCTTGTAGACTGAAACTTAAATCATATTTTGACACTATGCTGTATATTATAAAAATAAATGTACTATTTATTCTGGATTTACAATTAAATCATAAAACAGATGGATTTATCTTTCAGATTAAAGTTATGTTTAATCACACAGACACGAAATGTTTATAATCTTTGCGATAGAGATTAACAATACTTAAAAATATTGTTGTTCCTAATTTTTTACAACCTACGCTATGAACCTACGTTATATAGAGGACTTTTAAGAAATATATTTGACACTCACTTAACGAAGGCAATCCTGACTCCACTAGACGAAATTATTTTTAGACCGAGAAAAATTCACATAGAAAAGTCTATTCAAAGCGGGCATTGAAACAAAATGTAAAAGCCGGTAGAACGGTCGAATTAATATAAGTTAAATCACATTTTTTCGCTGAATAAACGTTTCTACAGCACAATAAATGTTCAGAGGCAAACGAAATTGGCTGTCCTGTAAGCGGAATAGATTGGTGCACTTAGAAAGGTACCAGTGAAGTCTTTTAGCTCTTATTCAAAGGGTATAGACGCTATTTTTGCGTGACACGACTTAAAATGGTCAAGTTTATTGTTGCAAATGCATAATGGTCTGTAACTAAGAGGGTAGTTTCCGACTGATTGTAGAAATGTAAGTTTGGAGTGTTTGCTCAAGATATACAATAGCTCGTTTTGGTTATATGTTGCATAAAATTGCTTATATTATCTATGATATAAGTTGTAATAAAAGATATTTATGAAAAATTGCACTATTTACACTTCTGTATATGAGAATTAATATTTTTTGTGCATATATTTGATTTAGAAATGTCATTGGTACATAAATATCGTGTCCATTGAATTACAAAAGAGGAATTAAATATTCAATTATTTTCAAAAATCTAAGTATGAAAGTAAGTATGAATCTAAGTATTGAAATATATGATTGTTTACACAAGGATTAAACCAGAAACAAACAAATTCTAAATTACTGCTATATTATATTTGAGTTATAAGAAACAGTTAATAATTAAAAATGAATGAATTTCCCCGCGTTTTTTAAATTAGTTACATCTTTATGACACCAAATATTTCAGGCGTATTCATAATTAAATTAATTATTAATATTAGTTTTCATAACAACTTAACTAAACTACAATATTCTTCAATTTGTGAGAGATGGTTCAATGCGTTATAACTATCTTTTTTCGGCCATCTTTTTTTAAGTTCTGCCAAATTGTCAAATAGAAGTGTAGTATCACAGAATACATAATAGTAGCTAAACGCTAGTAGTATGTAAATGACTACATAATATGCACATACATTGTGAGCATCTGCGCAAAGAATACATTACGCAAATGCCGAGATTTTAGTTCGAGAATTGATGAAGTGTAGGGAGCTATACGCTCAATGTGTAAGTAAGAACTACAAGCTACATATTATTACTCAAAGATAAATAGTATGTGTCTGTTTGAAATGAATATATCAAATGAAGAAAAACAGTAAATCAAACATACATTTATGTGTCTGGTTGTAGTATAAAAAATGAATGAAAAATATTTAATGAACTAAAATAAAACAGTTTTGAATTAAACACATGAAAAAAAGTTGTGATAAAATGTAGCTAAATGACATGACTCAGGAACTACTGGTCCCATTTGAACAATTCTTTCGGTGTTAGATAGCCCATTTATCGAGGAAGGCTGGCTATACATATATCATCACGCTAAGACCAATGTGAGCGTGAGGGGCACATCTAGTATTAAAAAGGGGGACATCTTTGAATAAAGACAAAAAAAATAGGAAAATTTATATATCTCTAACAAACTAAAATGACTTTACCGATTCTCATAAAATTTATATCTCAGAACACATTCTAACCTCAAGTGAAAACAACCTTCAAAAAACAAAAAACCGAATAAATAAAATAAACATAAATAGAACTCGCAAATATACTCTGACCTCACTCACAAACTCTCAACATCAATTAACATAATCAAAACTCATTCAACAAATGTAACGAAACTTAACGCAAGTTCCAAGTGCAAATAATTGTTGTCCGGACAGGAAGACATATTGAATCAATTTGTTTGCACAATTCTAACCCGGGACTGCGTATAAATCACACATCACTATGAAATATTGCCTACATAAACCAGTCTAAAATGACCCCTCAGTCCTATCATATGAACATAAAATAGGGGCAAATAACTATGGCCAATGTTTGAATAAAATTGTTCATAGTTCGTTTTATACGGACTTTATTCAATTATATTTTATAGGCTGTAAAATATGTTGTGAATATGAAATTGTATTGTCTCGTTTAGGTGTGTGTGTTTCGGAAGCTTTGTCAGTAATAAATTACTTGTATTGGAGGTAAAATGATTTTTTTTTATTTGTCAAGCGATAAGCTGTGTACGTAATAAGAGAAAAAAAAACATTTTAGCTGTTATAATATAAACAAGTATGATAGAAATAGAACAGTGTGATATGAGTAATAAGAGTTCCATTTCATTACCATCTTCAAAACTAAAACGGTAAAACGTGTTGTAAAAATTTCATTCTTATAGTCCTTTTCACCTAAGATGATTCCTGTGACATATCGATTGTTGACACGTGTAGAGATTGCCTTTACTGAAATCGTATCAATTGTTTCCGATAATCGATAATATTTTATATGGAAATGAAATCGATTTGAATAAAGGACCAAAATTAGTTATTTCGGCATTTCGCCAGCAATTAACTAAGGAATCTTAGCAAACAACAGCGACAAAAAGTGAACAATAACAATTAGTAATAATAACAGAATACCACGTAAAGTATCAATATAAAAATGCATCTTGTATACAAAGCTGACGGACTCGTACAGACGATTGACGCGATTGACAAACGATCACAAGATGGGCGCCGATTATATGATTTTCCAACTCTATAATTTTTCAACGTTCCATTTCATGTACACGAATTGCGTAGGTATTATTTTTTTGTGTTATTTTATTTAATTTTCGTTATATTAAACTAAACAATACTGTTTTTGTTTTAGAAGCTTAAGATGTTTCATTTTTATATTTTTGGTAATAATGCCTCCTTAAAATAAAAATATTATGCATTAAAATTATTTATGCTTTTTAAACATAAAATACGTAATTCGGAACACAATGAAGTGTCATAGGAATCATCATAGGTGAAAAGGACTATAATTAAGTGGGTAAAAATGTTTTTTATAAAAATGTTCATGGGTTCATCTCAATTCACGTTAAAATGCCAATTTACTTTCTAATCAAACGTATCTTTGCAAATAATTTCTGATTCTGGTCTCAACTAGCTATCTAGTTCTCATAACTTTGTAGGAGTACCCAGACATCCTTTGTCAATTCTATCAATAGACAACAATTTCCAATAAACTATTGTATATTTATTTAAACTAAACCATTGATTGACGTAAAGATTCCTTGTCAAAATTCACGTTACCGATATGACGAAGGGCCCGGTATAAGCATCAAAGAATTTTCATTAGGCCAAAGTAGAATTCATTTCCTTTGAACCGATGAGTTTTAAGTTTTAGGGGATATTAAAGGAATTTTAATAATCAATCATCTTTACATTTATTTTATGTATAGATTACCAACTTTTTAATACCTTTTTGATTGTTTTATCGGCATTCATACTCGCGAGAAGCCAATCTCGGTAACTTTTTAAATGGCAAGGTTTTGATAAAATCTACGTAATGTTTGAATGGTCTTTAGAAATTTGCTGTGACCCTTCACAATGGATTGATTCATTGCTTTCTAAAAGGCGTTCTTTTTAATACTCAAATAAAAACTTAAGTTCACAAAAGACAAAGTAACTCTTAATTTATCAAACTAAGATTTGGTCAATTTTACGTAAATAGATTAGATATGACGTATGTTTTTACCATCGTTGGACATCGCGGTCGTGTGCTTGTGTAAGTACTAGAGCAAAGAAACAGTAAATATAAAATAATAACTTCTAATAATCGCAAATAGCAAACGAAATGGTAAACAATTTCTAGTGTTAACAGGCTAGGCAGGTTAGGCTATGGCTAGATGTCATATTATGAAGTAGGCAAGCCATAAGAAAACGTTGAAAAATACAACGTACAAATAAAATACAACCGATACTACCATGGTCATAAAATTCGTGCTAAGTTTCGATCAACGTCCAAACACATCTATTTCATAAGACGATTTTCTCAATTGAAAACTATGTACAATAACTTAATACATAGCTTTTCAACAGATCACATTTCATTTAAGCCTCTTTACAAAAGAGTTCACCAATAACCAAACAACACGACACTCACAATAAAAATCATAACCAAACAAACTACAATCACGCAAATGAATTCAAAGCATCCAACTGAACACCGCAAACGTTTTGTCTCCGATAGCATCAAGTACTCTCGTCAAGGAACAAAAAAACAAAGCCAAATGAAACGAGGAACGGGATAAACAAAAAACAGAGGGGCCCTTATCGTAAGGCCCTTTCCCTCCAATGACTCCCTTTGAGCTGATTTCTTATTGAATTCAACTTTAAGAACGTTTACGGAGGAATTCAGAACGTTTTGACGATATAAGGAAAATTTTATATCGAATAGAATGCGAAAATTATCTCATTGTGTATCAATGTTTCTTTTATATTTATGTTTTATTAATTGGTTTGGTGATGATGAATTATGTTTCAAAATAAAGTATTCACATTACACACAATTATATTCATTATATTACTGTTCTTCCCGATGCAAAAAGAGGGGTGTTATTATTTTGTTATCAGTCGTATTTTATAAAAAACTAGCTTCCGCCCACGACTTTGTACGTGCATCCCCGTTTTTCCCCGTTCCCGCAAGAATTTCGGGAAATCCTTTCTTAGCGGATGCCTACGTCCTAATATCTACCTGCATGCCAAATTTCAGCCCGATACGTCCAGTGATTTGGGCTGTGCGTTGATAGATCACTATATCAGTCACCTTTGAGTTTTATATACATATATATAGATAGATGAAAAGTATTAACAATTCATTTTACAGTCTTCATTTAAAATTGTATCAGAATAGGTATTTCCTTGAAAAAGAGTTCTTATTTATAACTAAATATAAACGCTAGCCGTCCATCCATTTCAATTTTCCATTACCCATCGAATAAATCATGATAAAAGTTTATTTATTTCTTAAATATAAAATGGAAGACTCGTGTGTGCTTCTACCGCATAATTTAATATTTATGTCCATTTAAATGTTCTGAAATCAACATCTTTTGGCACTCACAGCTAGATGTTCACATATTTGGCCGCAAACTTCAACTATCGGGGCTCATTCTTGATCGTGATCAACAAAGTCGCCAACTTTAGGGTTGTCACAATGATATTTTAATGGTTAACTAAAATACTTGGATATGTGTGTTTCAAATCCAAAGTAGGATTGTTATCATTGGACTGCTGTTCTATTGATAAATTAAACTAAATACCGTTATACATTGTATTTCCATAGTGCTTTCCCTTGTCACAATAGATTTCAATTTCATTACATAATATCTTTGACTGGAAAATCGAGTTACATCTACGAAAATTTCCTAAGCAAGCAAGGCACAAAAATTATATAACACCTGATTGTACCCTTAAAACATACAATTATCTACAACTCAGCTTAACGTAACACGAACACAGTTCTGTACACTATAAAGCTACTTTTAACAAGGTGACAGCCCTATCCAAGTCTAAAAAGTAAAGATAAATAAAATTTAACGAGCAGGAGGCGAGCCAGCAGCCCATGTAAACACGGAGACGGTAACTAGTATCGTGGGGGTGAATCTCTAAATGAAATTTATGCACTTGCATAATGGAATTTGTATTTATTTAAAATTGGCAAAGGTTCGTTAAAGGCTATGTATGAATAGAGTTAGTTAATTGTCTACACGTATATTTGAAGTGAAACTTCTTTATCGGGATTGGAAAAAAATTTAGTGTAACATTTTTTCGTTACGCGTGACATTTTTCCGTTACGTGCCATCTTTGATTCGACGTACTTCTGTAAAGTTGCATATAGTAAATTAGTTTTTGAAAAATAAGGTCATAAAGAAGTTTCACTTCTTACGTGTGTACACTAGTACACGCACACATTTTTTTTTAAAAAGGAAAGATTTCATTGTCTGTATGTACTACTAATTATTAGTAATTCATAATTACCTATATCGATTGAATTTATCAACATTATTTCACTCAAGAAAACTACATTATACTTTAATGACACCTATTTTCTTTGTAGATTTTACCCCGAAATTGACATTTCATGTACCAGTTAGATTCATATTATATTTACTAGAACGTAATTCCTCCTAATAAATCTCACAGTTTGTTAAGCGCCTTTAGATTCATATCTATATACTTAATATTATAAAGCTGTAGGGTTTGTTTGTTTGTTTGTTTGAATGCGCTAATCTCAGGAACTACTGGTCCGATTTGAAAAATTCTTTTGATGTTAGATAGCCCATTTATCGAGGAAGGCTATATAATATATATCATCACGCTACGACCAACAGGAGCGTAGCCACGCGGGTGAAACCGCGGGGCGCAGCTAGTTATCAATAGAACATTATACCCACTCTTAAATGAGATACATACATTTTAATAAAGATTCAACTGAAACAGAAAATAACAAACCTAAACTTATAAAGGAAACCCTGATCTATAAGCGGTCGGTGAATATAAAACTACAATATGAGATAACAAAGTTAAAATTGTTGTATTATGCGAATCATGGCCCATAAAACACTTTGTTAAATGTGCGCACGCTTTACAATTGAGTTAAATGACTGTATATTCAGAGTAACATTAAATTGCTTGTGAAAATTTTCCCGCTCATTTTAACCTTTTCTAGTCCGAGCGTGTTTCTTATGCTAGTGCAGTGTGTAGTAATTATGATAAATAATTAATGTAATTCCAATTTCCAGGCATACTGTAGTCCAAGTACACTTTTTGTCAAGTTTATGTGCACTTTTTAGCACGATAGAGACACCGATATTATAAATAAAAATAAATAATCGGTTTTAATGTTTATTAACTGCATTTATTTTGTGGTATAATTTACAACGAGGCGCTTTTGCCAAAATTATTCTAATAATAAGTTAATTTTATTAATTATTTCGATTGTAATAATATTGTGTTGATAGAGTGGTAGAGTTTTCATTAATTGAATATATTTTAATTTGAATTAAATATATAATCTACCCATTTTTACACAGGACAAAAATTAAATAATACTTGTAATAACTAAAATGCTATGCATCATCGAACTTGATCCCGTATCTAAAAACACAATATTTAGGCCGTACATTTGAAACATTATTAAAATCGGTTCGCTGTATAAAAATGAGGCATTACCTCCGTTTTATTCATTCGTTTCGTTGGAAATTATTTTCGTGAATGTAAATTAAAATGTAGAAGATGGCACATTAATCAACGCTTTGTTGAAATACAAGTTGACGTGAAATAATGTTTTTTGAAAAAGGTCTGTCTTGTAGTGTTGGGGGCAATGGTGCGGTTTTTTATTTGAAAACGACTTCAAAATAGGAAGTTCTCAATTTGACTGTATTTCTTTTGGGTATGTTTCCTCAGAACTTTCGACTGGGTGAACCGATTTTTAACCGACTTCAAAAAAAAGGAGGAGGTTATCAATTCGGCCGGTATATTTTTTTATGTATGTACACCGATTACTCCGAGGTTTCTGAACCGATTTACGTGATTCTTTTTTTGTTTGATGCGGAATAGTGTCGAATTGGTCCCATAAAAATTTTATTCGGATAGGCCCAGTAGTTTTTATTTTATGAGCATTTTTGTCTGATCTTGATGACTTAATTGAAATGTAGCAAGTAACTTTGATTCACTTCCCGGTAACCGATTGAGTTGAAATTGTGTATACGTATATAAATTGGATAGCGATAAAACATTATCATGACATAGAGCTGATTTGATGATGGAATCGGAAGGTGGCCATAGGAACTCAGTAATATATTGACTCAACTTTATCGAGTTTAGGCTCGTTTGATTCGTGTTGAAAAATACACTAAAAAGTATTATATAAAAATAACTACGTTAAAAACAACCGACTTCAAAAACGGAAAAGTGCACGGGCTTAATACTAAGTGCTTAGTGCTTGGCACCGACTTTAAACCTATTTAATAAATAGCACATCTAAATAATATTATGTAGTAATTAATAATATCAAATCATTGTTATTTTTTACTTTTCCGTTTTTGAAGTCGGTTGTTTTTAACGTAGTTATTTTTGATGATACTTTTTATATGAAGGTTAGTTCAAGTAGTCCCATTTAAATTTTGTCCGGGTTTGATAATTTGTAGGTGGTTGAGTTTTTCGTTTTAAAATAATTATAGTTTGGATTATTTCATTCAGTAGTTCTCAAATTTTAGCGTGCAAGAAGTATACCAACATAATTGAAGTTTTATCATGTGCAAGGTGCTAGATTCTTTATTATATTCGTATTTATTATTTCGTTATTCTTTTCGTAGCCCAAAAAGTGCACAAACACGATTGTTTTTCACCTTCAAAACATTTAGTTTTTTTTTTAAGAAATTTTTGAATGATTTGGGATTTGGATACGATATTGCGATCCGAAAATAATATTTGAATAATCAATTCAATAAAATAAATTGAAGTTATTTTATTTTTCATAAATTTGACGTCATTTTAAATATATTACGTGCACTGAATTGACGTTGAACTGTTTTGGTGTGTACTTTCTTTCAGTTATTTATAGTTGTAGTGAAAAAATAGCGAAGAAAAATATAGGTACCTACATTTTAATGAGGTAGGTATAAGAGTATAAAAATTACTTCCTTTTCAATCAAACATCTTTGTATATCTAGCTAGTGACCAGCCCCGGCTTCGCACGGCCAATGCGAATTATACATAAGAACTTACTCTTAAACCTTAGTAGTAGTAAAGTAAAGTAAAGTAGCATAAAAATCAGTTGCGTAGTTTTAAAGACTGAAGCATACATAGGGACAGAAACACAGCAAGCAGGACTTCGCTTTAACTAAGTAATAAGTTTGTAGAGCTATTTATTTATGTCGTTTAAGTAAAAAAGACTGAAGCTTTGGAATGAAACAAAAATAAACACGACTTCAATTACACAAACTTACTTACTTGTTTGGTTTAAATAAACAAAACAAGAAACGTTAATTATAAAATAGTGTGCGAAACCACAAGCCAAGTTTTAGCAAGTACGTCGGGAAATAGCAAAATCTTTACCTCAAAGTTTCAATCAAATACCCCTGTACGTATTTTGACCTACTTCCTTCAGTATATTCGTGAGTTGTAATAAAATTTGTGAGTCAAAGTTTTGTACAAATGCGATGTAGTTGTTGGCTGTTAATACAATAGACTTTAATCGAATTTGTTCTGCATCAAGAGTTTTTTTTGTAACGTTGACTCAAGAAGCTTTTATTCCGAGTGAAATTTGATTATTTTGTGTTGGTGAAATTCACAAATGTTGAAAGGAATTTAAGGCAAATGTTGGCTGACTCCTCGTGTCTTCGCAGTTTTTACTGACACAGATTTAATTAAATAGACGTGACGTTCGGTAAAACTAAATATATGTATATACGCACAAAAGGACAAAACTGTTCCGGTTTTAGTGAGAATTAAATTTTGGCCATTTGACTATAACTATGTGTGGCAAATAAAACTTTAATTGGTATCCTATGACCTAGTGCAATGGAGATAATCTTAACGTTGTGGCTGATAAATAAAATGCCGCAGATACTAAAACAAACATTAAGAGTCATTATCTATTGTAGATAATAAAATCAAATATTTGGATTAGATAGCAGTGCAAAAAAACATTGATATCGTTGCAACCGTTCGGGAGATACAGTGCTACAGATTAAAAAAATACACAAGCTTATCAATGCATCATTATCTTCACATCGATGTTGTAATAAGGCACTAATACCTATGAAATCATAATACGATTCCAAATTGTTAAGTCAAAATAGTAAAATAAGATACCTCGTACGAAAAGATAACTTCTAACTACAAATCCAATACATTGTCGCTTCAAGCGCTTTCGAATTTTATACGTTCAAACCGAACTCAAGCGCTGAATCGACTGCAAAAATACCACAGTTGACATTCCAATTATTATCAAGTCTGGATACGATGTTATTCCTTTATTTTCTGTGGAAATGAGAGGAACTCAAGAAATAATTGGTTCGATACTGAATAGATATTGATCTGTTTCTTTTTAATTTTGTTGTTAATGTTCTAGAGATTGCATTGTTAAGTGCAGCCGTTGGTAAAATCATTTTATAGGTTTTTTACGGCTGGCACATTTTACTTCGAAGACAAAAATGGTTTTTCACAAGTAATCGCTTGTTTATACATTTTTATATACTTTTAATATTATTCCGTGTAACGTTGTGTTCACATAATCGTTAGAGAAAAATCAAAGACGTTTTAATTACTTGTGTATTTCGTAAAGTAATAATACAAAAATATTCTCATAAAGTGTTGAATGATGTATCATTTCCATTATTTTTTTTAAAATTTCATAATATTAAGATTTGCCTGAATAACATGAAATCTGAATCTAAGTATACATCCTCCAGCTAGGAATCATGCCGACATCCTCTTAAGAAATTCCTTAACAATATCAGGATCAGCGTAATCAAACTTCAAATTAATATCTGTCCACTCCTTTTCTGTCTTGTCGAACCAAATGTATTTTCCCTTGACATTCTCATCAGCGTCCAAAGCCAAATAAACTGGAGCTTCACTTGCCTCTTCAGGTGTTAACATACCGGTGTCCTTCGTCATTGATGTAACAACAAACCCTGGATGTATGGAGTTGATGCAAATTCCTCTGCCTATATTCCTTTGTTGAATTCTCGTGTATGCACTCAGAGCTATCTTCGACACAACGTACGGATACAAGATTGTAATATTAAAGTCCTCAGCGTTAAACGTACCGTTCTTAACGTTATCCAGGAACCAATTAGTAAAACCTTTCACATCGTGCAGTGTCGCATCTTCGCTACTTAACTTTTTGATCCAGAATGAATTTTTTAGCTGAGATAAATGTCCAGCATCACTCGAAACGTTAATCACACGCGCATTATCATTTAACAATGGAAACAAATACTCTTCTATAATGAGAATGCTATTAAAATTAACATTGATCACGTTGTACGCATCCTCGTACGTTATATTGAATTCGCTGATGACCGCTGCGTTGTTTATGAGTATATCTATGCCGATATGGTTCTTTTTTATGTGATCTGCGAACGCTTGGACGCTTCTTTTATCTGTGACTTCAAGTTGATGGAATATCGGGTTGAACCCTTCGTTTTTTAGGCTGTTTACCGCGTCCGTTCCTCGCTTCACATCTCGGGCGGTTAGGTAGACGGTTTTTACACCGCGCCTACATAGCTCCTTGACTATGGCAAAACCAATCCCCTTGTTTGCACCGGTAACGATAGCCACTTTATCAAGCATGTCTACGGTTCAACGTCACGTGGAAGACTAAGGTCTATGTTGTTCTTTTAGCTTTAACGCAGTTTTAATTTTATCTATTGACATGCAGATATTATCTGACATTCGTGCTTGACATTGAATAATTTTGGTAATTGCCTTGTGTTTGTTTTTATATTGGTTTTTATCTTCATGAACGTGAAGTGTGTACTTTGATATAAAATTTACATGCATCAATAATGATATTTAATGTGACGGCGTTTGCATTTTTTCTAGATAATACTAATTAAATAAATTATATTGTACAAGACTAATTCGTGATGTTGATGCTTGGTTAATAATTAACATAAATAATTGCATTTCCCATCAACTGTTTGTGTTTAAATTAACATGAATTATAATTACATTTAATATGGAGCTGACAGGTACAGGTTATAATATAATACTATGTGGATTAAATAGATGTCTAGAAGTAATTACTTAATTAAGCTATGTAACTCCAAGACGATTAAGGTATTGTTGTGTATTTAGTGTCTATAAAGTTTAAACCTTTTTTATATACCTGCTTTTGCTTATGTCTAGCTTATTTATATTTATTAACAATTGAATTTTGCTGCGTCGTTTAACCGTTTTATATATTTTATAGGATTTAGATACATCATTCGTTTTATTTATATTCAATGTTATTTTATTCACAGACTATGACATTATATTAAGCATGCTAATGTCTGTCGTCTTGTTTCTGTATTAAACTATATCGCATTGTAATTTGAACG
Source organism: Colias nastes (assembly GCA_907164665.1). Classification (NCBI taxonomy): domain Eukaryota; kingdom Metazoa; phylum Arthropoda; class Insecta; order Lepidoptera; family Pieridae; genus Colias; species Colias nastes. The sequence goes on along the minus strand of CAJQZM010011704.1, from coordinate 11,536 downwards.
TTACCGTAAATAAATTAAAGATCAAATTAGGAACTCAATGCACAATTACTACCTGATCGGTCACTGAGTATTAGCAAAAAAGGAGCTATTGATTTGTTAATTCTCAAGGTCTGTTTTGAACTTACTAAGTTTTAGAGAAGGACTTAAATAATAAAAAATAATAATAATAAAAATCTTTATTTATCCATACCTTCAATTACACTGTGTATGCCACTCAATTTATATAAACACAATACTTAAAACTATGGACATTATCGTCTAAACTAGGCCGAGCCTGTATCTTAGACGATAATATCTTCCCACTATGTAATATAAACTAATTATTCACAATAATACAAGCGTTCACAAAGTTACAAAAATTATCATAACAAAGACGGTGATTTGACATTTGCGTACTTAACAATTCTTAGAATAATGGACCTTATTAACCGATCGTTGATGACGAGTAAAACAACAACGAAAGTTATGGACTTAAGCTCAATTTTACACATTTAAGTTTAAAAAAAAATGTATAATATATGTATTATATTTATTTTGTTTGTAGCGATTGTGATTAGATTTTTTTTTTATGTATTGTTATTTAAATTTGTATAAAAAAAGTATATGTTAAAATTAAAATCACTTATGTTAAAATTAAATTCAGTAAAAATTTATGTTGATTACATATTTTATTTGTTTGAAGATAAGTAGATCGTTGTAATAATGTACTTATTCCAAGGTTTTGAATAAATTTTCAATTTGTGTATAATTTTGTGATTTTAGCCAATTGACAACATTTCAAAATTTTAAGCTACTTATTTTTTTATTTTAATGAAAACTAGATCAAAACTTATGATACATGTATTTTTTGCTTTTTCTAAATATCGAAGTTTTCATTCATCTTTTTGAGTTTTAAAATCATCTCATTCTAAAATGTCGTAAGCGCCAAATGACGTCATACATACGGAGGAATACATTTTTTCCTTTGCCGCATACCTAGTTTAAATTAAAAAAAAATCTTGACAGTTGACATTTTGGCACATTTGTCACTTTGATTCGTCAAGCTTTGTAAATATTGTTATTTGTTATTTGCTGAACAAAAGAAACTTATTCACAAGTACTGATGATGATGACTTTATGCAGGATTTGTTAAGGGGTGCTGAAAATTTCTGGGAAACAAATATACTATCCCAAAAACGTTGGAAAGTGTTAAATAAATACAACTTTTAGTAAGTAAACAAAATCTTTTATTTCAAGAAAATTATGAACACTATAGGCACTATTTGTATAATATAAATGAATTGGTCCAACTCCAATCAAACAAACATCACGCTAATGAGATTAAATTAGAAAACCAAAACACAATAGCACGATTTAAAAGTGTGTTGACATGAATAATTCACAAAAATGACATTAATATGAAATTTGACACATGCCATACCCTGTAAATGTCAGTGATAGTTTTTTTTTTAACTTTTTTTAAATTAGGCTAAGGCGCATTTTTATTCCTCCGTATGTATGACGTCATCATCACATTAATTTATCGTTTTTATTTAATTTCTCTTAAAATATGCGATTAAAAAATGAAATAATTTTTTTTCTGTAATCGCAAGAGCAAAATAAAGAAACGGTTTTTTTCTTTCATGGCCTTATAAAAAATGAAATGTTGTCAATTATGTATTTTATTTTTGCATTGAGTATATGTGGTACGATATATATCAATTTGTTTATTTATTTTATTATATAACATGGGACCGAGAAAGCATTGGAATTTTCGAATAGAATATGACTTGAATTTATTCGTGGGACAAACATTACGTTGACGTCCTAAGGTTTTTTTATGATCAATTTTTGTATGTTGCTCCATGATGCAGGCTTTAATGAATAGCTGTCTGATAGTCAATACGTCACAATCAGCATAGATGTCGGATGTAGGGTATAATATAGGTTTGAAACGCATCACTTTGAGCAGAGCTCGCTGTGCTCTTTCTAGACCTATTATGTGAGACTTTTTTGCACCGCCCCATGAAGTAATACAGTATGTCAAAATAGATTGCGCGAGAGCATAGTACACTTGTTTTAGGAGAGGGTAGTCTGCAACGTGTCTTAGCTTTTTAAAAATATATATCATCTTTCTTGTTCTTTGTGTAAGCTGGTTAATATGTGGTATCCATGTCATTTTATGGTCAATAATAACCCCTAGATATTTAATTTCTTGGGTTAAATCTATAGTGGGACAGTCACAAGAGTTGTCGCTGGTGGTTTTGCACGTGTGTAATTTTATATCAAGCGGTTCTTTTGGGAATGATCTTATATTGTTCGCAAAAAGCATAGCTTTCGTTTTAGTTACATTAAGAGTGAGTAAATTACGAAGCAGCCAGCGTGCAACTATTTTTAGACCATCTTCGGCATATAATTTTGCTTGTTTCCAATCCTTGCCATAGAAAATAAGTGCTGTATCGTCAGCAAATGCAAACAACTTACAATTTTTTAGTTTGATTTTACAGAGATTATTTAAATAGATTAGAAAAAGTGAAGGAGCCAAGACACTTCCTTGCGGGAGCCCATATGTAGTTGGGACTTCTCTACTATAGACGCCGCTGATTACGACGGTTTGTGATCTATCGGTTAAATAATCATGGAATAACTCCAAGGGTTCTCCTCTTATACCGATATCCGACATTGACTGTAGTAAAATAGGAACGGAGACTGTGTCAAACGCTTTGGCCAAGTCTAAAAAGACTCCAATACATTTATTTTTGCTATCAACCTGCTTCGCGACGAGATTTGTAAGGTCTAAAACAGCTTGAGATGTTGATCTGCCTTTTCTGAAACCGTATTGATTGTCTGCGAGAATACCAAATTTTTCCAAGTATGAGAGTAGTCTACTGTTCAAAAATTTTTCAACTATTTTGGAAAGCGCTGGTAGCACCGAGATAGGTCTATAGTTGCCTACACAGTCTCTATCCCCTGACTTAAAAATTGGGTGAACGACAGATCTCTTGAATATACGGGGGAAGACCCTTGATTGAATGCAGAGGTTTATAATATGACACATTAGGGGCGAAATTATACTTTTTGCCATTTTAATTAGTTTCATAGGTATATTATCCAGTCCGGTGGAGGAATCGGTTTTTAGGTTATTTATTATGGAGTCTACTTCAAGTACTGTTGTTTCTAGAATTACCATTGAGTTCGCAGGTGAATTTAGTTGTAGAGAATCATTGGTATTTGGATCATTTATGACGGGGAATTTTTTTGCCAGGTTTTCTGCAACGTTCACAAAGTAATTGTTAACTACGTCAAGAGCATCTTCTTTCGTATCTCCTAATTGTTTTAATAAATGTAGGTTTCTCTTAACTCTATCAGAGAATGATATAAGCTTTATCCAGAAAGATAAAATAGGATATTATAGTCAATAATATATAATCCAGACCATGATCCCTGATAAGATATAATTATTTTTTGCATGTAAGTTTAACACATCCGTCCTCACCAACTATTGTGCTTGCTTGCTCTACAATAACAAGAAAACATGTTTTTACTCATTAAGTATTTATTTATTCACTAGCTTACCGCCCGCGGCTTCGCCCGCTTTGTCTAAAACCTATTAATTATATACTAAAACCTTCCTCTTGAATCACTCTATCTATTAAAAAAACCGCATCAAAATCCTTTGCGTAGTTTTAAATATTTAAGCATACAAAGGGACATAGGGACAGAGAAAGCGACTTTGTTTTATACTATGTAGTAATTTGATTTTTTGGAAGCATTCATCAATAAGTGCCAAGTGGTTACATAATTGATTTTTTTTATTTTAATACTATAACTCTATAACTAACGTATAGATAATACTGTGATTCATTGGTTCAAGTAAATAAGACTAACATTCCATGCTGAGTAGATATTTAGCGAAAGGTGGATAAACTCGCTTCCATTAAGGCTTCCATATGAGCCCTAGTCACGGAAGAACCGAATAAAATGATACAAACGACCCATTGAACCTACTACTATCACGGTATATGTTGATTTGAACCTCTTATTGCTTTAAAGGATTGGCAATCGTAAGCTATGCTAAGCCTTGAATGGCTCCTATTAACACAGGGAAATGAATAATAATGATAATAAAGGCGTAGGGATGTGACGACCCCATCGCCCACGGTTGGAATATCTATTGTCTACGTGACAATAGATATTCCACCCGTGCAATCAGTCAACCCGCAGGACACCTTGTGGCGGGGTGTCGGGGAGTAGCGACCCCGCGGGAACCGAGTGCTCCCGGGGGAGGCCCCTGTCTTCATCTCCGGCTTGCCTTCACCGGCCGGTCGGAGTAAGCCTGACGAGGACAGGACCCCCAACTCTGGCTTGCCTTAACCGGCCGGCCAGAGTGGAGCCGCGAGAGCTTTTAGCTCGAAGGGTGGATGCGAATCGTAAGTGGCGAGTGGGCACGTGATGCTGGACCCTCAGGGAGCGCGTGATCGTAGTTTAAAGTCCAGGGACGCCTCTCCACCCTTAGCTGTTCACAATATGTTGCCCCCTTGTCGCCCTATCGCAGCGACTTATTTCGGGGGCCCATACAGTGAGAGGGCGAGTCACCACCTGCCAACATATTTTTACTTTCTTTTAGTAGAAAGGCAGGTGCCATAGTTTCCCATAGTCCCCAGTACCAGTCCATTTAGCATCCCAATCCATAGCCCAATGATTAAATTTCCATACCCTGCAATAGTCCTACATCGGCCGCGGACTGCCCAGGGCTGTATCTCTATAGTGCAGTCATGGGCAGGCTGCGGCTGGTGTCCCACAACACATTAAAATTCTCGAAAGGGCCTCTGCGTGTTGGATCCGTGTCCCCACGTAAGCCTTCCAAAGATCCGGGTACCGTCCTTCTGGTGGTACCCGAGTATTATGGAAATGATAATAAATAGTAACCAGTCATCACGTAAGAATTTAAAAATCGCAGATACCTCATTGTATTCCATTTTTTTTTTATTCCAATTATGAAGTCCAGCCATATCCTACCCGTCAAGTCATATGGAATTTTAAAAATTCCTTGTATTAAAAGCTTCTTTAATTTATAAATAATGAATTGCTTCATTTATTCAAATGTAATTTTAGAATGACAACGTGACAGTTAATAAGTTAAAAAGTTAAGTTAATTAGTTATGATCAAAAATTATTTCTAAGTTAATGAGTATAATATTTACTAATATTAAAGTACCATACAAACTCACCCAACAATTTAATTCATTTAAATTGTTAAAACATGCAATTTTAAAAGGATTTTCCGCAAAATCTCCAGAATGGTTTAAATAAGTGTTTCAAAATACTTTTTAAAAGTGAATAATTTTTCCTCCGTCGCTTCGCTTTTGCCTTATCATGAAGAAACAATTTATCTCTCTCAAGACCGAATTAAATTTAGAAATTAGGAAAAAATTACAAGTCTTATTTTTTGTTATTAATCTACAGTAAAATCTTAAATACACCGTAAACCTTTCTTTGGAAAACCTTATAGGAATTGTTTGGTTAGACATATTATAATTGTGGCAGAAATTCCAAACAAGCCTATAAGTTAAAAATGTTTAAATTTAGTTACAGAATGCATAAATTTCTGCAAATATTGAACATGATGGCGGAGAAAATAGATCAATAAATAAAGGTGTTTTTTAAATCATTTTTTTTTACATAATTACGTATGAATTTGTTTAAGAAATCATAGCCAGTTAGCTAGCTGCTAGCATTATGCATAATGCATATGTGTGTCCGTGTTAACATATACGTGTATGTACCTATTTTGTTTATAATTGAAGTACTACCTACCAAGTTTTCATTCAAAACAAAAACGCGTTAATAATTGATGGCGTACACGTAACATGTATCCAATTTAAACATAAATCAGTAAAACATAAAAGACCAGCATGATTACATCAACTTTCATCCTTCGGGAGATCCCAAACTTACCTTATCGGGATCGCTGTGAACATTCGGTTTTACCCTCGGAGGAGGTTTTATAAGGCAAATCTGAATTTTATTCAGGGTCACTATGAGGATCAGTCAAAATTTGATACCTTTTGATCCTTACCTAGTCTTGAAGTAGGTACTTCTTATAGAAGACCTTTTTATGTCAAATTTTTTTTTTGTTTTTTTCAGCGAGAATGGTGCAGGATTGAAGATCCAAGTACAATATAGAGTTCCTGAGTTACATCGCTGATTGAGAAACAAGAAACTCTATCAAGCAATCACAGAACACAGCACAGAATGCTAAAGAGAAGAAAATCAATCAGAGAAACAGATAAAGAATAAATCTGACAAACTGTGCTTTTCTCAAAATCCAAACAAAACCAAATAGCTTCACTAGTTAACACGTTATTTTGCATAATCCGACACATTATATTTGTTATTACTTATTATTACGCTATTTATAAATAAATAAAATAAAATCTTTATTTTGCTTTAAACATGGTATTCAATGGTGATACAATTATATTAATAAAGCACAAACATGTTCAGCCAATACAAGCATGCAAAAATAATTACCATAAAGGAGTTAATGGTCCGTTCGGGTTGAACTTTCCATGAACTCCTTTATGGTATAGAAGTTTTTTTCATTAAGCCAAATAAGAAGATGTTTTCTAAATTTATAATCATTACACGTCTTTAAGTTATTTGGCAGATGATTGAATATTTTAACGGCCATCCCCACGCAACTTTCCCTGTATTTGACGATACAAGGGTTCTCTCGTAAAATTTAAGCATTTAATCCAACATTATGCTGATATGATACAGATGGTAATTTTCGTAATATGTATACGAAAATATACGTAAATACTGGGATCATATTATGTAATTCATTATGGGAGTGCAGCGAAATTAAATGGATTTCGACTTATCCGTGTATATAATTATTAACGAGATATTAATATTTGGTTTGTAATTAATATTTAGTTCGTCGAAATTATTTTAATGCGAAATGAACTCGATATATTTTGTTATGCTGCAATTACTATATATTTAAATTTTATTTAAGTTTATGAAATCAAGAGAAGACTGAAGAAGCAGGTTTAAAGCTCTTGTTGCATTGAGAGCTATAATATTAGGCATTTTATTCTATACTTAAAATCACTACATAGTATAAAACAAAGTCGCTTTCTCTGTCCCTATTTCCCTATGTCTCTTTGTATGCTTAAATCTTTAAAACTACGCAACGGATTTTGATGTGGTTTTTTTTAATAGATAGAGTGATTCAAGAAGAAGGTTTTAATATATAATTTATTAGGTTTTAGACAAAGCGGGCGAAGCCGCGGGCAAGCTAGTAAAATTATAAAAATGAAGAGTTTGTTTGTTTGAACGCGTTAATCTCAGGAACTACTGATCCGATTTGAAAAATTCTTTCGGTTTTAGATAGCCCATTTATCGAGGAAGGCTATTGGCTATATATCATCACACTAAGACCAATAGGAGCGTTGCAATGAGGGTAAAACCGTGAGGCACAGCTAGTTACTTATAAAGCGTTCGTAGTTTCACAAAGTTATGCCTTTGTTGATAAGTTTATGTATTAACTTACTAGACTCCCGTGTGATACGTAAGTTTTATCGTCATATTATATTATATACGTTACATAATAAATTCGGTATTTATTCTTCAATTTTTTAAGGATAAAATTTTACGTATACATGTTATAAGTATATAAATTGTATATTTTAATTTAATTTGGAGAAAAAAATACCACTTTTTACGGGACCCTTTACATTCTTCAATGTAATGACATGATTAAAACATTGATTAAGGACCGACAAATAGATGTAATAGGGTCTTTTTGGTTATTTCACGAGTAAAATTAGGCTTTTTTGAAAAGGGTTTACGAGTAATTGGTGAGCCAAATGAAAAGGTTGCCTTTAAAATCTCACAAATTCGCCAAAAGGCCCTTCTAATAACCCACGCGAAATCTCGGGAGCTTCTCTGAATTTTTCTAATAAAAACAAGAATGCGAATTCCGATGTTTTACGAAGATACTTTATTTTCTGACAAAAAAATAACAAATACGCTTCCGTGCAACTACGCTATTTTATTGCCAAAGGCGCTATTTAATATTATTTCTTTTAACTATAAGTAATGTTACAATTTGCTGGTCTTTTTAGAAAGATAAAACGATTTGGCAGATGTCTCAAATCTTTGAACTTTTCACTTTTACAACCTACTATGCTATACCAGTTCATATTACCTATATCCTTTTCGTTACAAATTGCAGTTCTGATCAGCAATATTTTTATCTGCGTAAATTTGAATTTGTTTCTTTTAGTTCATATGATTAAAAAATAAAATATAATATAAAAAGCACATTACTTTTGTAATGTAGAATCGTTATAAATAAATCTTCTCTCAAATAAGAATATATTCACTATTTTCTACTCTATGCAATTTAAGCACTTCATTCATTAGCAACCATTTATTGCGCTTCCAAGAAGTGTATTTATTCAATAAATTATACATTTTGCAAATGCTATTAATGTGAGGAGAGGCACAAGTTGCTTGTATACTAATTACGAGTTCACACCAACAAAACTAAATTTAAAATAAATTTCTAATTTTATTTATTTTTCCAGTGTTATAACAAATATCTGTTAATTTCTATTTGACACTACTACCTATTCTCTATTCAGATTGAGGTTATTATTTGCTTCAATAACCCGAATCTCAAGGAAGTTTATTGACTAACTACACACAATCAAATGAAGAATACGTCTGTCTTGTATGTTTTTACTTAAACTTAAACTATTAATGCAATGAAAACCACAGTACACAGCCACTAAAGAAAATACAAAATAAAATTTTAAAGAAAAACTTCTTTAGGCGCGTTGAGAGTAAAATTTCAAGGTCACGTCATGGTAAAACCGTCATGTCATGGAGCTAGGCGACGATTTTGGTATCTTTGACTTTTCCTAAGAAGTTTCACTTCTGACACGTGTGCTCAGCACACACATTCTTTTTATTTATTTATGCTTCATATATTTTTCACTGTTTTTCTACCCAATTGTCTAACCAAACGTGTTGATATTCTCATTAAATTCAGCTTTTCGAAGACTGGCTTATTGCGGTAAAGCCTCGTAAGTCATCTAATAGCCCCTTTGATGTTTTCATTGATTTCTAAGTATTTTATTAGTAAAGCTCCGATGTTGAAACGTATTTAAGAGCTGCGAAAGGCCTGTCTAAGTCTTTGTGTTTTGCAGAAAATAACTTTGAAGATTAATCTCTTTATATGAACAATTTAAGTATATAATACGTTGCGTAATAAATATAATTTATATCATGCAATTATAATACTAACCTTCTTATAAAAAAAATATTTTAAGGTGTTATTGTAATTTTTATTTTCAGTCTAGAGAGCATAATGTTACCTGCAAACCAGGTAAATAACAAAAAAAAATATTTGGTAGAATCCTTAATTTTTAACTTGAAAATCATTAACTTTTTACTGATATCGCAACCACCGAGCCATATAGAGTAGAGACCTAATAAATAAAAACAATAAGGGCTTTATTAAAGACTTTTTAGTTTAAAGACATAAATACTTTCCTTGCCTTCGTGATATTGTTTCGTATTTTAACTTTTGCAGCAAAATATATACATCTCTATCATGCAAGTCAGGTGGATTTTGTACCTAGCACCAGAAAGGACAATAAATATAATTGTTATACGTATAATTGTTAAAATGTAAAATCATGGTGGGCAGTCAATTAATCAAGAAAATTATATACAAAGAAACAGGCAATATAAAAATGTTGTATTTATTACATCTATAAACTGCGCTGAAACTGATCGAATTTGGCTGAAATTCGGTTCCGATAGATTATGATCTGCAATAATATGAAGGATACTTCACCATACAAGCGATGTCACGGTATGAAACTAGATATAAGGTTTTGATTTTTATAAAAAAAAAACGTATAAATATATAAAAATATCAATAACGTAGAATACAATATTTGCGTGACTTATATAACAGGCGTTTAATTTTAGACTTACGTTCTACATCTTTTCGTAACCTAGAATTGAAAGGGGAATTTTTACATTTATTGCCCATTGAAATCTTTTGTACTTTGACAGATTTATAATAGCGACTTAAAATTGAAACTACATAAAACCATAATTCACAAGTCCTTTAAATTTGTCCGCTAAAAACACAAGCTAGGCAACCTCAAGCCAAATACGCGATTCTACAAAGGGACCATGGCAACCCTACCAAATTGTAAAGTATCCGTGACAAACAACCCGCATCGAGTATTGTTTCTATTACGTTTCTCCAATTTTCCGAGCTTCGGCCAAAGGGACAAATATGGGTCGACTTTTCACTATTGTTAGCACGTATAAATGGACCGGATTTCGGTTTTAAAATATGTGAATTTCAATGTTGAGACGAGCTTTTGGGTGTAATTTTATATTTAAATTATTATAATGTTTTATCCTTAGGTTTTATCCATCTAGAATCGCTTAGAATTATTTTTAACAGTATGCGTCATTATTATAATACATACATGTTTCTACATCTAGGTTCTAACATTACACAATATTTATAATTCAATATTTTAAATCAATGGAGTCCTAAATCGTCCAACCCAAAATAATCAATAAAATCATTCCTCCAGGACTAGTTAATTTTAGGAAAAACTAATACGTTTGCTCATCGAACGAACTATTATAGAAGTTTTTCTGAAGCTTAATATTAAACTCCATTTCTGAAAGAAAGTTGTTAAATAGAGATTTACCTGATATTCATAGAAAGAACTTAATAGTCTTCCGAATTAAATTTATAACACATGAAATTCTTATCTTCCCGTGCGCGTGGGAATGAATTTTGTGTTATTTTGCTTGTAAGAAGTCGCTTTTAAAATTTATTTGAAAGTCTTTAACTTGAAGAATAAGAAAATATAATAATTAGGTCAGTTTATGTTTCAATCCCCAGCAGATTTAATATCAAAATTCATCGTCAAACTCAAACTCAAACATTTATTTATTCAATTAGACTTCTTTTAGAAGCACTTTTGAATCGTCATTACATTTTTTTAAATTTACCACCGATTCGGAAAGTAGTATCTATGGAGAAGAACCGGCAAGAAACTCCATATCCGTCAGAACATAAATAAAGCATTATTAAAATAAAGACGTATCATTCAATCTTATCATTTATTACGATAAACTACAATGTTACGATGTTAAGTACACTCAGGTTATTTAAGATAAGTATATATACAGAGTGACAGATCAAAGCAGTCTTAGATAGGGCATTTATCTTATACGTAATGTACCTAGGTATAATGCATCGAGTGTCCTCAAGTCATAGGTATATAAATCTCAATGATATTAAAGTTAAGTTCTCTCTTTACTCTAATATGACCATATTATTAATATAGACTAACATCTAATTGATGGTACATTTTATGTTTCAGAAATAAAATGGTGATAGAAGAGAGAAATTCATAATTTAAAGCAACACTGGTGGAAAGTGTACATTATACATATACAGGGTGTAATCGTTAAGTGTGCACAGGCGATTATTCCGTAA
>CAJQZM010011698.1:0-15203 GCA_907164665.1 Colias nastes | reverse complement strand
ATGCAGTCACTATTCCACGCGGACGAAGTCGCGGGCACAGCTAGTAAATAGATAATAACCTCAACATTTAAAATACCTTCGCAGATACATGAACAATCAACTCAACTTAAATATTTTAGATTTTAATGATAACTATTAAATAATATAACGACTTGATTACAAGCGAATTCCCTTCAGCATTAAAATCAAAATGGCTCATATCGAAACGCAGGTCGGTGTCTCTTGGAAATATAAATTTTTACAACCCGCTAATAAAACCACCGTAGTATTGAATCGTATGACTATTGTCTGTTATTGAATCACCGTTTATAAAAAGGGTTCGATATTAAAAAAGTTTTCGTCGGGGCCCTGAGGAAGAAAAACTTGAAAATAAGCATTTGGTAACTTTTGAGTACCACAAAGTTTTAATGGCTTACCAGCGGCGCAATCGCGTAATAGTATTTGACATTCGTGTCAATAAAGACGACAGGGATAATACGAGGTATTGATTAAATATGGCCGAAAGATACATTTATTTGTTTTGTACAAATAAAATAATTCTTCACTATAATTTTATTTTGAGTGGGCTGTAAATTATACACACTTTCTGTGTTTCTAACGTATACTTTAAAACCGAGTAGCTAACTACTACGTTGATGCCTATCAGGCTATCTCTGAAACAAAGAAATCCTACTTTTATTTATTGGTGGAAATTAAAATATTTAATACTTTTTTTAGGCTAAGGCAGCACGCGTATACTTATTTGTTTACCTACATTAGCCTTCCTTACAACTGTATGCATCTAATGAACAAGGTTTGACCATACAAGATAATCAAACAACCATGAACGATGTACTTGAATGCACTATCTTCCATATTCTCGTTAATTTGATAGATAAAACTATGTTATCGATTATGTATATGTCGTGGCCATATCGTAGATTTGCTCATTTCATGATATGATCGATCATTTCACGAAATGGTCGCATTTCATGAAATGGCCAACATAGTTTAATCAGATCGTTAAATCGTCAACGTTTCACGATTTGGTCATCCACATTTGGCCAGATCGTATAAAATATAAAGAGTCCATAAAATATTTAAAAAAATTCAGAATATTCTAAAAACTTGTTTAATGTCATTTAAGTTAGTGCCGCGGCAGCGGCCGGCGAATGCCAGAAGCGAATCGTTTTTGCAATAGAAAACAGTTAGGTTAGGTTAGGTTAGACTATGATAAACAACGCACGAGCCGAGCGAGCAAAGCGAGCGTGCCGCGGCAGCGGCCGGCGAGTGCCAGAAGCGTATCGCTTTTTAAAAAACAAACAATTATAATAATATAGTAGGATATATAAATATATATCCTAAAAGAAAAAATGCGTCTTAAATTATTTTATTTAAGACGCATTTTTTCTTCAATACATATAAGATATCCACATTTTCCATAGTACTCGAACCTCTTCGTCCTAAATTTCTTGCTATGACTTTCTTCATATTGTTATTAAACGAATTATGAAGTTTTTAACTGCGAATAATTAAATTTTCGCCAGCGGCCGCCAACTTATCACATAAACACAGAGCTTGCAGCGCCTCTACCAATGATTAATGTAACTATTTTACGATATGATCAAATAATTTTGATCATTTCATGAAAAAACCGCGCGTTTAGTTGGCCATATCGTGAAACGATTTCTAATCATTGATCTGCTCAAACCACATCATGATGTGGCCAAATTAAATTGGCCATTTCACGAAATGCGACCATTTCGTGAAATGGCCAATCATTTCATGAAATGAGCAAATGTACGATATGGCCACGACATATACAAATTACACACTGACCTAAATAAGAAGCTATTAATCGATAAATCTGCACATATTTGGGTTATAAATTTTGCAATATTGTATACCTATTACTAAGAGCTTATCAAATAGTGGTATAAAACAATGGGAAGGATAAGTAAAATAGGCCACATGTCCATACTCATGAAGTGCTGATAAAACATAAAACTAAGGCCATTCATTAAACGGATAATAATTAAATATAGAGAAGCCATAATCGTATAAGTATTAAAATGCAGCCTGTAACTAAGCAAAATCGTTTTTTATGAAAATTTATACACAGATAATAAATAATACTTGTAGGGTACTTTAATTATATAATTAAAAAGGAAGTTAATCATTATTCTCTTGTACATTTAAGAATTTTTCATAACAAATTTAACAGGTATTCAAGAACAAGTAGGTAGTTGTTGCTTTTGGTCCGAATCTTTTACTGCATGCAGTTGTTAGATGTTTAGTCCCCTTATACTATGTTAGTGATAGAATAGAGTGCATCGCATATTTGTAAACTTTGGTATATTATTTCGTAAGTATAAATAAATAAATAAATCTTTGAAACAACGGATTTTGATGCGGTTTTTTTTAATAGATAGAATGATTCAAGAGGAAGGTTTGTGTATAATAACATCCATTAAATAGTGGAGAAGTACTGTTATTTTTGAGGTTTCTAATGTGATGTCGTAAATAATTACATTTTTTCCGCTTACATTGCAAACGCAGGCTGAACACTACGAGTTTTATCAAAATAATTTACTAAGTATTGTACACATTGAAAAGGTCTACAGAAAAGTCCGTGATGGTAAATGTCTATCTCTTATGGATAACCCATAATAACATTTTTTGGTCATTTACTTTTTACGACAAATACCTAATGGCTAATTTTCGAAGCGATTTTAACCAATACAGCATTAATCCTTAACCAATTAAATAGCTTGAATACATTGTTCATTTAATATAGATCTATATGGCCCTTTACACCGTATGATTTAAGTGAATATTTTCGATGATATTACAGATTTAAAAATTGCGGGACGTAGCGTTTGCGGCGGCCGGCGGCGGTACCGGCCGGCCGCCCGGCTATATATTTTATACCCGTGCGAAGCCGGAGCGGGCCGCTATGTTTTTACTTTTTTTATACAACGTACACAGTTTTTCTGTAGTGTATTTAGTATCAGCATTGCACCCGTGCGAAGCCGGGGCGGGTCGCTAGTTAATAGGATATTCGCTTACGATCACATTGGATAAAGGTTGGTAAGAATAAATTACAACAAGGTTTCTTTGCTTTAGAATTAAATCACGATGTCTTATATGTACCTATATCTATATTCATAGGACAATACTACTCTAATCTAAATAAATAATATGATTTGCATGTTTATAAACCATACAGCATTTTATAAACATGTTTTTAGTTATAATTTATGGCTTTATTTACTATAAATCGCGTGTCCTAAAGCAATATTGTTCTAAAGTTGTGTAAAAATAACACACCTTTAATTTTACATTCATATTTTATACGAACTACGAATATAAATAAACATTTATTGAGTTTGTTTAAGTAGCAGCCTACTAACCCCGAAATCGTTAATAGTTTGAGGCAAAAATTCTAGTTCCGTTTCAAAATTATTCGTGTGAATTGATATTGTTCACTTGTTGTTTCACACTTTTTAAGCAAGTTTATTTTTCACTAAGGCTTATATTATGTAAAAGATGAAACCAATTTTCAAACGATTTTAAGAATAAAACCAACCTATATGTAGTTAGAGCCAATAATTAATTAATAATTAGTAGTACTAGAATTTATAAACAAGCGAGTTTTAGGGAAAATAATTTCAAAATATGAATGAAAATCTCTTGTGTTAAAAGTAAATTTACATTAATCGTCATTGTATTTCAATAATCTCGATTCAATAGCTTTATCTATAAATCACGCTACAAAAATAGATCACAATGACCTTTGAATAAGAAGATAATAAAAGATATCATTATTGATCACTTTCTAATTTCTTCTCTAATAAATTAACAAAGTTTGATTGACTATATCGTAAGATCACTATTAATAAATATATATTATTATTTTGTGTAAGAAACGTGAACTTGGTTACGGAGGAAACTTTAACAATATTTTATCTTTATAGCAATGGACTAAAAGTTTTATATATTCGATATTATTTTGGGAAAACAATATGAAAAGTTAGCATGATAGATCGAAGCTTTCCTTTTATATTACAACTATTATAATTAATTATGAATGGTGTGCTTTATGAGTAACATTATTCTTCGCGTGATACCCGAACTTCATTGTCCTCATATCTCAAAATCACGAATCCATAAAACAAAATAAATTACATATTTTTAATATAATAATTAATCCCTTTATAATTAGGCAAAGCCGAACACTAAAATATAGAATTAGAAATAACATAAATTATAGAATTTGAAATAGCATTTTAGAATAATCGTGTCTTAACTCTTAAGACCAACAGAGCGTCTTTCTTCAATGCAAATTAAATACTCAAATAAAGCCTGGACTAGGCCTAGCTAAAGATAAAGATACACGTAATAAAAGGCCCCTTAGTAACTTAATAGAAACATCTAAATACTGGGGTTAAGTTTATCTTACCGCCTCCGTAGAAACGAAAGCAATTATTTATCTACAAAAGTTTATAACGAAAAATGAACTCAGTAATATTTAGTGCGAAACATTTTTAATTAGCAATGTCTGCGCAGATGACAGTCTTTGTCGTAATCTCGAAAATTAAAGCAACCGTATATAGTTTATTCTTTTTGCTACAATTATCAAAAATAGTGTTTAATACAATTTAAGCTGTATTATTTGGATCGAATTTATTTATTTATTAGGTTACGTGGATAAACTAACAATGTAATTGGTATGTAATAAACCTATGAATGAGATTCTATATAAATTGAATGAAAAATTTATTGGCAAGCAAGCAATAAGACTACTGTCCATTATTTCTACAAAAAATAATATATCTAATTAGGTGCCTAAACTAAGATAACATCAGCTTTTTTCTTTTCTTCTCATACTTTAGATATACAAAAACGCAATACTTCAATATACAATAAAAACGTTTTTATTTACATTTCGGTTAATTCCGTAAAGAAACAGCAGCCAGATTTGTAATACCGTTATAATGAATAGGAAGCCCCAAAATGTCCTGTTTCTACGCACTATCGATGGCAACCCCCATAAATTCATTAACGCAAATAAAGAGCTACGTTCATTGTGACATTTAAACAACCAAAGGATTTTAGTTCTATTTTTAGGATGGGCATTCACTTTGTTAGGCTTTTGACCACAAAAAGCTTTATGCATAGCTCTCTCGTTTTGATTACCCTCTATACTGAATGAAGCCGCGATGCTATTTTTTTCTTTTCAAATTGGAAATACATCTATGCCTGGATGGACCATTTGTCGAAACGAATTGCTTTTTTATCTGTCTAAGTGCTTGTTGATGACATTAGCTTTTGAGATTTGAGTGCATAATATTTATTTCACTTACATATTGACTTTTTTTTAAATCGTTACCTAAGCTTGCTTAAAATGTGCACAACAAATTAATTAAGCTATTGAAAGGACATTGGGCACAATCTGACCCGTTTTGTGAAATGCGCGTACAAAAACCAAACTAGGTTTTAATTGTTAAGTGAAACCCCACTTTCAATAAAATATATTATTTTTCTTTATATACTATGGGAGTAAAAAGTTACAGTACAATAAAAAATCTATGTTTTTGTGAGATATCCTTACACGACATCCTCAATTATGAATTGAATCACTGGGTACATTCGACCAGACTAATCGCTAATTATCGATTGCGAATTATCTGCTGAACGCACCCAAAAATTCGATGACTTTCAGCGACTTGCTAGCAATCGGACACCTTTTTTTTTTTTTTTTTTTCACCGCCAGACATCAAGGATTTTTAGATGATACAATTGTACCTCTAGACATTGACCACATTGAATAAATCATAAAATAAAAGTTTATTTTTAAGTACTTAATTTTTTTTCCATAGTCCCTACATTAATATTTGATTAACAGTAATAATTGATGACGCAAAATAATGAAAAGTTATTAATAATATGTAATTAAAAAGATAATTATTAATAAAAAATATATAGACTTGGATAATACATTTTTTTTTATTCCTGACTGACAGTACCCACATTAATGCGACCCATACTATCGTAAACTAGAGACATTACTCTGTCTATTCCACCCATAGAAATCTAAATAACAAGACACTAGAAGTCGTAATCGCGCGTGACCTTGTCGCCACTCAGGTGACTTTCACACCACCAGTGTGTTCGTCACTGTTCAGTTGCTCTGGAGACGTATGTGTGTAAACATGGTGTGTTTCAGCATTTCCCATTGCGGAAATTCTTCCACAAGTTGTAATTATACTAAAAAAGGAATAATATTTCATCGGTAAATATTTTTTTTTAGAAATAATGCCGTTTTTCCTTAAAATTATAGAATATTTACAAGTATTAAGAGTGTCACCATAGTAATCGAAATAACAATGAATGACACAGTCGACCATTCTTATTATCACGTTTTTTCGTATTGGAGCAAAAAGAAACAAAACGTCTCATATACTTAGGGATGTTATTCTAAAATAAACCGTAAATTCGTGCGTTAGGATTCATATTAAAAAGCTTAATTTAATATTTAAGTTAGTTTTCACTAAAACCAAGCTGTCCAATAAAAGGCATAGTTTACTTGTGTGTACTGTTTAGCTATCGGTTTAAATGTGTTGATTTTGGCGACAGCGGTTTTCATACGAATTATGACATTATAGCACTTCTATGTGTCTTGTTATTTAGATTTCTATGATTCCACCCTATTTCATTTCTGTACAGCGTGGGTATAGTTTTCATACTATGGTGCCCAGTGACCTTTTGTAAAGCTATGCAAATTTTTTGGTTACAGGATCATTTTTATTTACATTTTTCATTAGGTACTTGAATATGAGATTAATCAAATATAAGTATGGATAACTAAAATTATAAAGGCTTAATCTTGTTATTGTATCTGGAATGCATTTTTTTACACGACTGTGGTTTTCATCAGTATTTTTTTTTTAATTTTGGCTAGAATGTATTGAGAAGCCCTTACCCTTAACAAATAGAAAATCAATATGCTTGAAGGTTTAAAGATATTATAAAGGCAATTTAAACAAATTTACGAGTCAGTCAGAGACAACGAAGCAATAAAGAATCAAACGGGATATTAGATGATTAATCGCCTCTTAAAGGAAGCGAAATGAAATTTGAGAGTGGTATTCAATAGAAATTGTGAAGTATCAATCAATTTTGTATCGTAAAATGATAAAACAAAAGGTAATCTGTACGATTGGATTTATCTTGATATAAATTCAAAATAGCATGGATAAAACAGTTGCTACTCTTTCAAGCAATAACTTTTGCTTCGTGCAAACTAAAATTATTCGACACGGTGGATCTAGGAAGCTAGAATAAACGTTAAACGTCGGTATAAAGGAAATATTTCTTATAGGTATAACAAAAAGTAATTGCTATACCTCACTTCAAGAGATGTACGTATTAAACAAGACTTATTCAATATGGGTTGAATTATTTTAAATTTATTATCTTTATTTCCTCATTATTCGATATCTTCTACAGAAAGATAAATACACTTCATAAATACTTCCTAAGAGATATATCTGTTTCTATTACTTTAAACAAAGCATTTTCATTTTATACAGCTAGTTAGAACAAAAATATTTTCTGCTTAACCTATCACAATGACCTTATGAGCTTAGCGAGGAGTTAATATTAATAATCAATTTATATATTAAGGCTATATTTAGTCAAGTACACGAGAGAAATTATAAAAAGTATTATTATGCAGTTTGCATCATATATTTAGTGGAAGCTTTTAAAATAATAATGTAATTAAACAACGCTTGAACTCTCATCAAAAAGAGCAAAATTTATATGTCCCGTCCCTAACCATCAATAAAAAAAAGGAATTTGTGGTTGAAATGTTTACGAAATGAATTTTAACAATAATTTATTTTAACTATTACGTCACTAAAATTTTAATTCTTTTATGTGCCTACGTAAAAAAAACTTTTTACTTGCACAATTGATTTTTGAGAATTAAAAATTACTGAGAACAATTTCGTAACGCGAATTTAATTGATTTAAGCGCCGTAAATGGTACCATAAATCTGTTACACCTGTTGGTAACGATATCTATTACAATGATTAAATGGCTCTTCATTATTAATGTATTAGCTATATTATGTACATATTCCGTGGAATTTTAATCTTCTTACATCGATCGTAGAATAATATTATATACTAGCTTCCGCCCACGACTTTGTACGTGCATCCCCGTTTTTCCCCGTTCCCGCAAGAATTTCGGGAACTCCTTTCTTAGCGGATGCCTACGTCCTAACATCTACCTGCATGCCAAATTTCAGCCCGATACGTCCAGTGGTTTGGGCTGTGCGTTGATAGATCACTATATCAGTCACCTTTGAGTTTTATATAGATTCATAGAAGTGTATACCTATGCCATTCTTATAAAGAAAAAATAAAATGTTAATAAAATATAATAAAATAATGAAAAAACTTGCCCGACCCGGTCAAATGATGCCGGTTATAGAATAGTGATTCAGAAACATTCAAAATTTTAATGAAGTAATATAAATATTAAATTCATAACGAAATTTAATGAAATCGAATTTTTTATTGCTCTACTTATGTAGCTACATTATTTGAATGCCATTTTCCGCTTTCAGTAAAGTTTTTATAATCTATAATATCTACGTTTTGAAAAATATTTGGTTAATTTAAATATTTATTCATTACACAATACACATCACTATATTACATAACATAAACAAATTGTTGAGTATTATGAATCAATTGTGCCCACCTAGTTTAATTCTAAATACATCTAAATAATAATGAAAATTTACTGTTATTACAATTTTGACATTCCCGTTGACGGCTGATCACGGCAACTCTCTATTGTTTGGAAATGAAACCTTGTTTAAATATTTTGATGAAACTAAACAATACGTTCACCCTTTATTTGTGTTATATTAGATACCTTTGTGTAATTTCAGGATTCAATTGTGATTTATATGTTGATCTAAGGATGAACTATAGGTAGGTACTGTATAGTTTTTGGAATCACAAGTCGAAAATAACTTAATTTAAATTATATTATTAACAGTAAGAAAAATATAAATCTATGAACAAAATTGAATTACTTTGAACTTTCTGTATTCCTCAGAGCAACAAAGTTTGAATATTACAAATGAAATGAATTATTTGATAATGTCGTGTAATGTTAAAACCTCATTCTTAGGGGTCAACCTTCTACAATCCGGACACAATTTCCAACTACAATATCATAAAATCAATGGATCGGATATGGTATTACCTAAACCCCCTAAAACTATAACCAACTATAATTAAGCCTGTACTACGCAGCGTTGACACATTTGAAGTTTCTTTTCCCATTAAGAGTTACATTTGGAGTAGACACTCGCTTTCTAAAATCCGTTTTAGAGTTCTTTGATCTGTCAAAGTTACAGTGAAACTGGTTTTTAATACTATAAGCCTGTAATATGAATGCAAGGTAGCAGTTGCGATGTGAAATATGAAATAGTGTAGCCGGTTATACGGCGTTTGAATGAAAAATTCTGTTGAAAGAAAATAGTATGAATACGTTTGCGGCTGTGCTATAAATACGATTATAGTAACGAATGCAACATTTCTACTTTAATATTACTTTTTATTACATGTTTTTGTACGTATCTAAAGACTACAGATGAAACTTTTGATCCTTAGTAATAAGTTATTAAAGACGATCATTTTATAATGTTAATTTAAAAAAAAATCATACATCATACATATCGCACCGCTTTAACGAAAGAACACAATTATTATTAGGAAATATAAGATTCGGTGAAAACATACAACCGTCAACAAGTCGCCGCCCTGGCTCCGCCCAAGTTAAATAATAATAATTAATGTCTAAACAATATAGATACAATACAGTGCGTCACTGCTCCAGAATTCATTTTTGTATGGAATTATATTCTAAAAACCCATATATAACTGAACCCCGAAATTCATAACACAATAATATAATATTAATAAAAATATCTACTCAAATGTGTATAATTGTGTACAAGTTCGAATTACAAAGGGATCGAAAAGCATATTATGAAGAGGTTTACAAAATAAGGATATGATTCTATAGATGCTTTTAATTAAACCTTTGCGCGACGCAATAAATATTTTATATCAACAAGATAAACTGGTCAAAACTTTTGACATTCATTCCGTTGAAACACGCGAAATATTTGTATGATTTATTTGGGTCCTTTATTAATTGTTCCAACCTCGTTCAAGTGCGATTCATTTTGAATTACCACACAAAATGTATGTTATAATTTGACTGAATATTTTTGTTGGTGCTAAATGCTTTGCTTTTAGCGAGATATATGAATGAAATTGTGAATGTTTTAATGTTATATGAGAGATGCGTAGAGTTTCTAACAATTCCTTACTTTCATGTGTACAAAATGTCAACTTAGACATCTTTATAAAACATTTTATGCTAATTGATTACAAATCAAAAAGCATAGTTTTAATTGATGTAGATAGCACGTAATGATACAAGCTAGATAAAATATATTCTTAATATACTCTTAGAAATAATAATATATTCTTAGAAATTATAACCAATCATTATAAAATATTATTATGTTAATATAAGATTATTTGGGCGGATAGAATAAAAAATAATTAATAAAAAAACTTATTCAATTCCTTTGTGCAATGTTTTTAAAGGGAATTCTTTTAAATTGCCTTAAAATATTCTCAAACCAGTGAATTCCAAAACCCAACCTAAATTAAAATACTTTAATGCCGGCAGTAAAAGGTTAAACCCATTTAAGCCAGAAGCTGCATAATGCATTAGCGTTGCATCTGCGAGACAAATGTTTATATATAGTTAAATCCATTTCGGGACCACATTTGCAATTTTGTCGCTTAATATCCGGACGCGACTGGCTAAGGAAATGTACGCTCACCTGGTACTACCATCATATTATAGCAGTAATATATCCAGTGTGAGAAAGTGATGGCGCTAGGCGACCTATATAACGCTGTCGTTTTTCCACACTGGAAATAATACTGCTTAAGACGTGGTGCTGTATCTAAATCTCAAGCTATTTACCATGTAATGTCTTATGTTAGTCTTCGTTGGTAAGCGAGCTTTTACGTGCCTGTTCTTTAGACATTTTAAAGTTCTATTTTATTTAAATGTGGTAATTTGTTTCGGGAAACGGCATTTTTATACCATTTACATTTAGAAAGCAATGCTCACAGATATAATTGTTTTGAAATTATTTGATTGTATGATTGATAAAGTTGATTTATTCTTAAATGGATTAAAATATCACAATTAAAAAGAATCATAAAATACCATCCAGCTGCGGCCTGCACCTTACAAAGTACCTACTTCATTTAATCTTTAATTCTCAAAGACGCTGATTTTTCGTCTCTATAAAGGATCTGTAAATATCAGTGCAGGAAGTCGTTTTTCTTTTCTTATTCACGTTACTTACGTTGGATAAATGTCAGTCATTAGGAAAGAAAAGACTTTATGAGTGCCTACCAATGATATTATATAGTATACAAAAAAGAGGGTGCGCCTACACGATTTGGTATCTTTATATTAAAAAAATATAGTCCCTAATGATGCTCTTTAATAAATTCGTAAGTAGGTATGGAGTTGATTCATTTTCGTCATTACAGAAAAAGCCATTTATTAATTTGTTTTATGTTGTCGATATAAATTGAAGTGAAATTCATACGTCAAGGAAAAATAGCATTTACAGTACTCCCAAACTGATAATGCGCATAGAAAAATTCGTCACTGTTCGGCAACTGTCATATTCCCCGAGCTTCCGAAGACGATATGTATATAGAGTGGTTAAATGTATTTTCTTCATGCATAGTTTAATAGAATTATGAGTTTTATTGTGATTTTATGGTAAAAGAGATAAGTAACGAAATTTGTTTCGATAATTCAATATAAGTTAATAGCGAGGATAAGCCAAACGAATGCGAATATATATTTGTTGTATTGATTTACTTGGAAAATGCTATACTTAGCACTATTATAGTGTTAAGACACTTTAATAAGCTGAAGCTGACGTAATGATGGATGTATGGAAGGTTAAAATAAGACAAAGTTTATATTAAAAAAATAATATTTTCAAACACTGGTTTACATTTAAATTGAAGAAATCTAATCATTAAAATCTCAGTCCAAAGGATTTACAGAATCAGGGATTATCTCTCTTTCTGATATCGTAGAATGATCAGAACTTTCATTATGCTCTTATTAACTTTCACTTTCCCCACTGCTATCTGCTACCTGAGTAAATAATCATTTTATCTTAAAATTCAACTTTGAAACAAAACTAAGAAGGGTATGTAACAGCAGCTCTATATAATTCCATACAGAGATAATACGTGCGGTCACCACCAATATATAAAGACGACTGACGGATTTTTGAATTTTTTGACTGACAGGCTACCGTCACCTACCGCCCGAATTGTTTTCGATTGTGTATGACTCTGAATTGACTCCTATTTCTTTCGAAGAAGGTGCAAGATGCAAGTGCATTGTTTAGGGCACTTACGATTCAATGATTCGGGGTGATTCGGGTGTTTCTGGAAATACGATAATTAGCGAAGATCTGCATGCGCATTATTAATTTTGGAGTACTGTACGTTCGTTCGTTACGTTTATGAGTAGGTACTTACTTGAAGTAATTATTTTATAGTCGACTAGTTGCTTGCGTGACCTTCTCAGGTTTAACTAAACTGCCCAAAACATGACATAATAAATAAATCCCTCTATAAATTTAAAATTAATAATGTAATTATCTTTTCCAATTATCTTTTCCCCGTTTATCATAAAAAATATTATACTCCCGGTTAAATAAAGTTAACAATTGAATATATTAACCCGGCGCAGATAAGATGAACAAGGTAGCGAAAGAAAATGATCTCACGTTAAGCAATTTGTTAGAATAATCTTATTTTTCGATGAGCGATTCGGAAGTCAAGTAGTTGTCGGTAAGTGGAGTAAATATAATACGAGTAGAGTGCTTTTAGTGTAGTATTTTCGATATACCACTGATTTGTGGTAAGAGTCGTTATTGAGAAGACAATTTTATTATTGTATTTGTACGTAGGACTTTCTACAAAACAGTGTTTAACGTTGTAGTAAGTTTAATCATAATAGGGGTGCGATTCTCAATAGCATGAAAAGTGGCATAGGAGAATTATTGTACCTATACCTATGTTTTATTTAAGAAATCTAAATATTAATGAGTTAGATTTACCTAATTGTCATAATAAATAATTTAGTTTTTTTTTATAGTATGATAAATTAGGATATATCTATACTTATAATAAATCTGTAGAGAGGCCAATTCTGTACATGAAATATATTTAAAAAAAAAACTATGAAGGGGTGATAAGGGATCGCTACTGATGCCAAAAATGCAATCAGTAAAATTTTTGTCTGTCTGTCTGTCTGTCTGTCTGTCTGTCTGTCTGTATATTCGTTATAGAAACAAAAACTACACGACGGATTTTAACGAAATTTGGCACAATTATTCTTCATACTCCTGGGCAGGTTATAGTATACTTTTTATTACGCTACGATCAATATGAGCAGAGCAGTGAAGGGAAATATGGGGAAAACGGGAGAAGTTACTCCATTTTTAAGCTTCCGTCGCGTGTGCAGCCTTAATGGTTAAAGCTACATAGAAATCATGTAAGACACAAATGTTCTTAAATTATTATTATTATATTTTGAAACTTCAATAGCTTAGCAATTCGGAGTAGTGTTGCCCAAATTCAGTCTTGGTCTTGCAGTCTTGGTCTTGTTCTTGCGTTTTTGCAAGACCAAGACCAAGAACAAGACCGCGTATTTTTAGCAAGACCAAGACCAAGACTGACCGTGCAAGACTTGAGCAAGAACAAGACATAGCCTGCAAGACTCTTGCGTCTTGCAGCTAGGACTTAGCGCTATTTCACTGAGTAGTTAGGTGTAACAGTTCGGTGTATAGGTAGGTACGCTTAGGAATTCTATGAGACGCAAAAAACTGTATCAAAGAATATGAAAAACTGGACCTATGCGCATTACGACTAATACCATAAACATAGCGAATAAAAAAATATCTATTAAAATCAAACTGAGTGCATGCATAGTTATGTTTTAACCATCGGCACTTTGATAATGCGGCATCAAAGGTTTTGTACTTACTTCTCAAAGAAATTTGCCGCTTTTCGGAAGTACATGGTTATGATACACGCGCCGCGGCCGGCGGCTTCTTTTGAAATCTAAAACAATCGTTGCCGCCACGCCGAAATCATAACATTTGACACTACAGTCTGTTAAAGTTCCTTATTCACGCTTCCTTTATTCGCGTTTTCACTATTCGCGGATTAAAAAAATGCGACCCAATTTCTATATTCGCGACTAAAAATTTTTTTATTCGCGGATTTAATAAACGTACATACATAATAATAAAATTATTCCAATAGGTATCTAACCCAATATCCTTGTCAAATGGACTAATAAGAAAGTAAAATAGATCTTATTACAAGTTTGCCTAAAGTACATATTATGTTGTTAAATGATATCGCCGAGGCCTTTGACACAAGCCGCCTTTGTCGCAAGCCGCCTTTGCCGCGATTGATGTTTTTGAGAATGTAAATAAACAGAATGGAAGCAACCTTATAACTCAATAAATAAAGTATATTTTTAAATGTAGTTCCGTTTATAGTAAAAGCCGCTTTGCGTGTTGTATTGTTTCGTCTTTCACATTCGTTGCAAAAAACTTCCATGGAAAACGACATATAGGTCAGTTGATTTTTCGAATTTCTTATCAAATCTTCAGTTATTTATTAATCTGCTTGATCTTTACTATGGCTATGTTAATTCAAGCTCACAATGTTCCAATTCTAATACGTTTTTCTAAGATTTAAAGTAAACTTTAATAAATAGTAATAGACTAATAGGTAATTGCAAGACTTGCAAGACTCTTGCTGCAAGACCAAGACCAAGACCAAGACTGGGAGCGCAAGACCAAGACCAAGACCAAGACCAGGTGTATTGGCGCAAGACCAAGACCAAGACTGGCTAAGTCTCGTCTTGTTCTTGCATTTGGGCAACACTAATTCGGAGCTTTCTGATTATATTTGTCTACTCTTACGTTTACAACACTCTCACTCATCCCTAATTAAAAAAAGTTAACATTATTACCTATTCAATAAAAAAA
>CAJQZM010011690.1:0-13140 GCA_907164665.1 Colias nastes | reverse complement strand
AACTTTTAATTAAGTTATCCATCCTATTAAAATTTAATCTGTTTCAAAATGTATCTTATAAATGCTTAAATAAAATAGAGGATAGGAGATATATTTTATTATATTTCCAACTTTTATAGTGACTAGCTGCGGCTCCGCGGTTTCACCCGCATGGCTCCGCTCCTGTTGGTCTTAGCGTGATGATATAAAGCCTATAGCCTTCCTCGATGAATGGGCTATGTAACACCGAAATATTTTCAAAATATTTTCAAATCGGAGCAGTAGTTCCTGAGATTAGCGCGTTCAAACAAACAAACAAACTCTTCAGCTTTATAATATGAATAAGTACCTATAGATGATATTTAGATATTGCCGTATCTACAAAAGATTTCTGGTGACTGGTGTCTAATTACAATAAATATGATAATGCTCTCCTTATAATGAATGGTTAAGTTTTTAGTGAATGTACCTTCCTATAAAAGTCATGTACCTAGTAGTGAGTCTTGTAGGATGTGTCTGTAGGTAATATCAATTGGAACAATATTATGTTTTACAACGCTTTTCTAAGCACACACAATACTTATTATTATTTTCAAAAGTAATATGGGTCTGTGTACACTACGGACATTCGTCTCTAGGTCTAGCTAGCTCTGCTCTGTAGAAACAGCTTTCCGAACCGGTGAAAAAATATATTAAATTATGTATTTTGACGATTCAAAATAGCTTCTAATAGAAGTATAATTGTATGAATAAAATATGTTTTTATTTGAAATGTTTTTATAATACCTCTCTTAATATCTGCAGCAACTATTTCTTGCCACGTTTCTTGCTTTTCTTAGCAACTTGTTGGACCACACATGCTGAGAATTCTTTGCTACCGGTGACAATAATCTCCATCAAGTTGGTCTCGATTCTAAATGCGATCAGTTCGTCTAACACATCCTGAGGGTCATGAAATAATGATAAATTATCTGTTATTTATTACAGATACAGACATAATATTATAAACAAGTATTCCGCCGCGTCTGTTTGTCTGTTCGCGATAAACGCTAGAAGTACTGCACCGATTTTCATTCTGTTTTCATCAATGGAAAGCGTAGTTGTTATGCAAGTTAACATTAATCTTTAAAACTCGTTAATATACCTCCTTGATAATAATTTGTTATAAAAATTGCTATGTAAATAATTTCAAGTTGCAAGCAAAAAACAATATTATATTTATAACATTTTTTTTTACTTCTTCTATTTTACATTTTGCGAAGGGTATTCGGTGTGTGGCTTACAGAGTACCTACTTAACTGAAATTGTCTGATTTTAATCTTCAATGGCGTGGAAAAAAAGCTTGAAATCCGTGTAAAATAAGTTAAAAGGGACTAACTAATACCACAGATAATAATATAATACTATACTAGTACGAATACCAAGATACAAAATACTTACAATTTCGCTTATAACTCGTCGGAAAATTGAGGAGAGCGCGGGTAGTTTATTAGATAGCGGATAAACCATATTTTCAGGCACTGTGGCTAGCTGTAGGAAATCTAAAATTGTCGTAAGGTAATTTCAGTCATCGTCACGGATAATAAAAGGATTTTAAAATATAAGTTTTAGATAAATTTTCTTTAATTCGTTTAGAAAATTATTTAAATCGGTAGTAGGCCGGTTACAGAGCTTCACCGACCGTCAGTGCGTACCATCGGCCCTGACGATACGCATTGACCGAGCATCAGTTTGTATCATTCAGTGCTCTGCGTACCAGTAAACTGACCAGACCTAGTATCGATGTTCATGTTCACGACGACGATACACGCATGCGCGTAGTCAGTGCACCGGTCAGTACAGTACTGAACACGTTCATTTGTTTGAAACAAATGGAAACAAATTGTTTCCATAGCGCGTCAGTCGACGCGGACGCTACGCACGCGCACGCGCTCGACCGACGGTCCTCGTACGCAGTGCGTAGCAAAATACGCGTGCGTATGGTCGGTCTAGCACTATTGGTCCATTGAAAAGTTACATTTGGGGTTGCATTTTTTAGAGGACGCAATTTTATTTTTTTGATATGTAGGGGTGGTCAGTGTGAAGCTATCACCAAGTTTGTGGGGTCGCCACCCTTGTCCCACGGCCGCCATCTTGAAAATAGCGGTTGATATGGTTTTTACGATATATCTCTTAAACTATTTATTTGATAAAAAAAATTTGTTTACATTATTTGTTGCAAATTAAATACTCTACAACTTTGATCCTGCAACTTTTTGTCGTAGAACTATAAATAAAAAAGTTATAAGAGAAAATGTTCAGAAATTAGAGATATTTATATTTCTCAATAAAACTTTTTTTTATAATTTTACGTAGAAATGATATTTGACCATTTTTGTAGATTGTTTTTCGAGGAACAACTTTTATGTACAACATTTTTTCATTAATTAAATAGCTAAGGTTTTACAGCGCTCCGAAGTGAGTACTAATTTTCAGTACTCTGAACTATACAGTATACTTATATTATGTGTGTACTAATAATAATTTGTCATCAGTAATGGTTTTTTTTTGTTATTATAATATTTTTAATAATTAATTTTGCAATATCACTAATAATTAATTATTGAATCTTTTCCCCACCACCCAGGAGGTAGAGTCTGGAAGCGCGACTTTTTTTTACGTCGAAAAGCAGGTCTACAATGTTCTGCAGTGTGCTTCTATTGTTCTGGAGTATGAGAAAAGAGCCAATAGCCAATATATGTATAGTTAAGAGTACTGAAAAATAGTACTCACTTCAGAGCGCTGTAAAACCTTAGTTATTGACGTTATGAAAAAATGTTGTACATAAAAGTTGTTCCTCGAAAAACAATCTACAAAAATGGTCTGATATCATTTCTTCGTAAAATGATAAAAAAAAGTTTTATTGAAAAATATAAATGGCTCTTATTTCTGAACATTTTCGCTTATAACTTTTTTATTTATAGTTCTACGACTAAAAGTTACTACACCAAAGTTGTAGAGAATTTAATTTGCAACAAATAATGTAAACAAATTTTTTTTATCAAATAAATAGTTTAAGAGATATATCGTAAAAACCATTTCAACCGCTATTTTCAAGATGGCGGCCGTGGGACAAGGGTGGCGACCCCACAAACTTGGTTTTAGCTTCACACTGACCCCCCCTACACATCAAAAAAACAAAATTGCGTCCTCTAAAAAATGCAAGGTTAGGGCTAAAAAATGTAACATTTCAATGGATCATATACGGTTTATGAATTTCCATACATATGACAAGCGCGACTGACGTACGCACTGACAGTCGGTGAAGCTCTGTAACCGGCCTAAAGATTACGCTTTTTCATATTGTAATATTTGTAGCACGTTCCTAACATTTAAGCTAAATTTCATGAGAATAAAAAAGCTCGTTAAGCACTAAATATAAATATGCATAAAGTAATTGAATGAAATCCATCGAAATTCTTACACTTAAGATGAACTAATAACAATACTTTGGCAACATAGCTTATAACATTTATTAAAACAAATGTCATGCTAAAATAATACATATACCTAGTAACAAATCAAATCAACAAATTACAAGTACAATTTTAATTGCATTATTGTTAACTCCAGTCTGCAAATCCAACTTAATAGAAAATGAGAACGATTTGTATTCGAACACAATCCCAATGTAAATGTAACCATAGGTTGATCGGGTTCGTCGAATTGCTAATAGCGTTTGACTCTGTTACACGTTCTTTGTGAAAATTCCGTATGGCAAGCTTAATTTTGTACCTATTGACTGTGCGGTTTATTGTGTTAACTGTTAACTGAACGTTATCGGCCAAATGTACTCGCACAGATAAAATAATTTATTAGTTTTAGATAATAATGTGTCATAATGGTACATTGAGTTGTCAGCTTAATCTAAATAGGTATTACGTAAACATAGCTTTTACATTTGTAGCAAAGATTATTAGGATTGTAGATAAACGTTTTATTTATTCAGCTTCGTGTTTTTATCGAAAGTGGGTATCAAGCTTTTACGTAGTTTGCCTACATACATAGCGAATCATAATAGTAATACCCCTTTCAAAAGACAGTTATAAAATAGTAAATATGTTAAATCCACTTAACATTCAATTTTACATTTCACACAACTTCACATTTAAATATATGTATGTATAAATATTAAATAGTATGCATGTATTATTATATAATTCACTCGGTAAATATCTTTTATGTGTTCATTATATTATGTATTGTCGTCCAATTAAATGTACTTATAAAATATATATTAACATTTAACTATCGTCATCATAATATACCGCTGAATCGTGCATTAAACATAATCCCAGCGAATATGAATTTTACTAAAAGCTTACCATTTCGGAAATACATAATTCCCATCACGTTTGGACGCTCTTCAATACGATTTATTACTTTAATCGTGTGCGTCGAAAACTCCTGAAACGAAGCGAAAATGATGTGATCTATTTACTAACTGCTTGCCAGCGTAGCTCGGTTCCCTCTTTTTAATTCGCGTTTTTTTGAACGAATATGTATTAAGTATGTACCAACTCATTCGAATTATAAAGCTTTAATATACTTCAAGAACCAGGTGATTATTTGTAGACGTTTGATAAAGTTATATTCGTATGTAGTAGTAGTTATATCTTATCTTATATATAAAATTCTCGTGTCACAATGTTAGTCTGCATACTCCTCCGAAACGGGTGGACCGATTCTCATGAAATTTTCTGTGCATATCGGGTAAGTCTGAGAATCGGCCAACATCTATTTTTCATATGTACCACGGGCGAAGCCGGGGCGGGCCGCTAGTTATTATGTATTATTCTCACGACGTTGCTCGGTTCCCTCATTTAAATACGCGTCTTTTTGAACGAATATGTATTTTGTATGTACCAACTCATTCATATTATAAAGCTTTAATATACTTCAAGAATCAGGTGTTTTTTGTAGACGTTTGTTATAGCTGTAACTTATAGATGTGATCTATTCGGTTCCCTCATTTCCATACATTTTCGATAGCATATGTAATAGTTAGCAAGGTTAAAAATAGACAATATGAACTAAATTGCTATGCTGCCTTTGTTAAGTAATAAAATGAGGGTAATAAGTAATTTCAAACCATATTCGTGACATAAGGACGATTATTTATATTTTCTTTGTGTGTACAATTAAAAAAAAACTATGTCACGGAATAGTTAATAGTACTGACTATGTACAATCTAAATGACTGAAGTAGGCTATATCGGCGACATTTTATTTTGGTTTTGATCACGAATCACCTTCATAGTATGGTAGTTACCTAGTAGTTTTTAGTGAAAGACAAAATAATTATTGAACTCACTGAAGGCATATCCCTGTCAGATATTCTCTTTTTAAACAAATTATCCATAATAATAATGTAAAATATTTACAAAATATTATACAAAATAAATAATCAAAAATGTATACGACATGAAATATCAAAGTATCAAGTGGGCTCTGAATTTTAATTTTCATAATTGCAGTTACCATGTTTGAGGGCTTGCAATTGCTGTACAAATAATAAATGGACATTAATGTAATTACTAATTAATTATTATTATAACAGTAATGAAAATTGTGTGAGTTGTGAAGAACTATGCAAAAAGCTGTGCGTCTGATTGTTTTTTTTTTACCAGATTGGTTCTTAAAATGTCTAAATACCTTTATAATATTATTTTAATTTTAATCGTCGTAAAATATTATAGTCTAATTAAAACTATACCTTAGATATTTCAAAATATTATTAGTTAGATATTGTGTTTCAATAAAAGATTAATCATTTATTTTTTTAATACTTATTTATCTTAAACTGCCTAGTTTGCTTTCTAATCTAGATAAAGTCTGCTTTATAGAATCCATTTCTATAGATAACTGATCGACCTTTACGTTTATTTTTTCTAATGGACTATTCATCTCTTTACTAATTTCTTTGAATTCTGTCGCTTGTATCAAATTTAAATCTTTGAGAGTCTCTTCAATTTTCAGTTTTTGTAAAAGTTGCATCTCTTGTTTTATCATCTCACTTTGCTCATTTTGTTTCACTTCTAATTTTTTCATTGCTTGATGCATTTCATTGATTTTTGTTCGAAACTCTTTAGAATCCATTTCTTCATCTTTCAAAACTTTTTGATGGTGTGCAATAGTTAATATAGCATCTCGAATGTTCGTTGGTAATACTTTGTAATACTTCCATCTTGGTTTTCCAGGACATATGATAACCTTATCGGGAACTCTGCGCTTATTTTTAATACCTTCATTTATTTTTACTGGCAGAATGGTACTAATGAATCTGTTGTATACTAGATTGTCCAATGTTGAAAGAAACTCCACGCGTTTAGCCAACCTATTTATATTTCCTAGTATTTCTAAATCATTTATATCGCTTACGGCAACACCAACCATCAAATTCATTAGTACAATAGCTGCCAATACGAGAAATACTAAGAAAATCAGTCGTACTATTATGATGGAAGTTGCAAGATCTTGAGAATGCTTTGCATCAAATAAGCCTTCGTAGTCAAACTCTGAAGTCATCATTACCATTGTTTTGACAAATGACGCCCATGGACTATCAAATGGAATTTTTGAGTGAAATTGTATCATGAAGCTAAGAGAAAATCCTATTACTAGAAAAGCGAATGTTAATAGAATCTGAAACAAACAAATAATCAATTTAATATTAAAGCTTACACAACCTTACAAAAATGATAAACATGATACTCACTTTTACTACATTAGCGGCTACCTTTCCAAACATAAGAACGTAATAGCCCCAATTTGGAAACCGTGATAGTAAAAACATGAGTTCTATCCAAGAGAAGAGTAATGCTAATGTTGCTATGTGTCTAGACCATTCCATATCAGAAAACACGGCGATGGCACTGGGCAGACACAGAGCAAATACAATAGATCCGAATTTGATCCACGTCTCCATTTGATAAAAGTGTCGAGAACTTTTAGCATTCATGTATAGGATTTCCTGTAAATCAAGATCAATTTTACTTCACTTTACATGCATAATTATTACCAACTACACTATAAAAAACAAGTATTTAAACTAGCTATAATGTCGTTAAAATTTTAATAATAATAAATATAAATATTATAGGACATTATTACACAAATCGACCTAGTCCCACAGTAAGCTCAATTAAGGCTTGTGTTGTGGGTACTAGGCGACGATAAATATAATATTTAATAAATACATATATAGATAATAACACCCAGACCCAAGAACAAATAATTGAGTTCATCACACAAATATTTGCCCTGACCGGGGATCGAACCCGGGACCGTCGGCTCAGTAGGCAGT
This sequence comes from Colias nastes, assembly GCA_907164665.1. NCBI lineage: Eukaryota > Metazoa > Arthropoda > Insecta > Lepidoptera > Pieridae > Colias > Colias nastes. The sequence goes on along the minus strand of CAJQZM010011690.1, from coordinate 5,816 downwards.
TACTTTACCACTGCGCCAACCGCGTCGTCGAATTTTATTTATATACAGTCTTCATTTATTTATTCTTAAAAAAAATGTGTATAATTAAGCAGTAGATTGATTGATTGATTGATTGATTGATTGTAGTTTCTAAAATAAAAGAAGATAAAATTTATACCTGTAAAATAATTAGGCAGACTGATGCATATATGAAATAACTCCAAACAGTTGAACCCAGAAATAATGGTGGACTATCATTAGTATCTTTATAAAAGAACACAGAAATTATAAAGACAGTGAGTGAAGATACAAAAATTGCATACACTACTATTATTGTGTAAAAGAATGGCAATAAAGCTTTCCATTTTAAATGTAGGAAACTCTCTACTAAAGGATGGACTAGTAACCTTTTTTGGTCATATCTATTGCCAGTTGCAAGTAGAGCTTCTATAACTTTCATTTGCTCCATTTCGCAAACTGTAGGCATTAGTATTCGATAATCAATTGTAATTTCACAATTCGCATCTTCAAAGTTTTCGCAACTAGATGAGATGTATGAATCGAAAACATCCTCCATAAAATCTGTTGGTTTCGATAAACTATTCATAATAAGATGGATAGCCGTTTGTCTTGTTTTTCCTGTGCCGTCGGTATATCCAGACAAATCTGCACCTTCTTGAAGAAGCAGTAATATAACATCTCTACTTCCAAGATGACTTGCGGCGTGCAGTGGATTAAAGCCTTTGTTATTTATCTCGTAGATGGTTGACTTGTCAAATGAAGTAATAAAATAAGCTATTTTTAACAAGTTAAATGCTGCAGCGATATGCAACGATGTCGATGCATAAAAAGGAGTGTCAGTAGTTCTTAATTTTATATCAGCACCCTTCTCTAGCAAAATTTCTAAGCAATCAACGTTGTTATTGAATGTAGCATAATGCACGGGCCCAAAGCCCTTTTTATTTGATGTTGTAAGTGAATTTATCATATCGAGCGCTTTACCGTGTTGATGTTCTAATAAAAGTTTTAATATTTTTGCGTGACTATGTTCAGCGGCTACGTGTAAAACATTCACGTTTCCGGGTAATTTAACTTTAATTGAAGCTCCTTCTTCTAGCAATATTTTAACACATTCAAGATGTCCATTTCTTATTGCTTTAAATAGTGGGGTTTCTCCTTCTTCATTTTGAACTTCAAGGATTCCGTGTTGTTTGGTTACGCTTAGAATTTCTGTGAGGACATCAAAATTTCCCAATGCTGCCGCCGAATGAATTGGCGTTTCACCGTCATTTGCCTATAAAATTAATTAAAACGTTTAATAAATACGTGTAAGGACTCAAAAATGCTTTCTAATTTATCTATTTATCCTATAAGTATACATTTTTAAAAATACTATTTATTTATGTATCGTAAATATGTACCTTAAGAGTAACATCTGCACCAGCTTCTAAAGCAATGCAAACACCGGGAACCCAAGCCTCTTCGACGGCTAATTGCAAAACTGTATGTCCATCTTTATCCTTTGCATCAATAATGGCCAGAAATGGATCATCATCAGCATACGAGTAATTTGCTAAAACCTGTAAGATACTGCTAACTGCTTTATATTCATTTAATACTTGTACCATAATATATTAAGTAGACACATGGAAGAAGTTTTAGTGAATAAATAAATGTTTGAGTTTGACAAAAATTACATTATATTTACCTGCAAAGGATCCTCTAACTGAAGTTTAACACAAAGATGTAATGGTGTAAGTCCGGAAGAATTTAAACAATTGATAGACGCTCCTATGCCCAGAAGCTCATGTATACTGGCAATATTCTTCAATTCTATCGCTGTGTGAAGAGGAGTATCAATGTTATCCAAGCCATTACTTTTCATAGAATGATGCGTTGCACCAGATGTGATTAGCATTTTGATGATCTCTGTAAAACTATAGACGTAGTTGACAAAATGAAAATCAGAGAAACAGATTACGAGTGTAAGAAGATGATGATCTATTAAAAAAAATACACGCATTCACACACATTGTTTTGTCTTATTTCGATTTGTTTCATGTTACGGTGCATTTAGATCAAACGAGTGAATGCGCATTGTTACCCCACTATGTAAAATTCTTGTATGCTCTAGCTCTAGCTCTATGTTCGTTTGATCCTTAGTTTGCATCTAAATGCGTTACTTAAATATTCAAAGTATAATAAACCGTTACTTAATATTATAAGTATTATGCTTTTCTATTTTCATTTTCCATTTGCCATTTACGTACCTATCTGAATTAATTTCTAGCTTATTATAGTATGCAGATCCTACAACGTCAAGTGCTGTTCGGCCCAGTATATCTTGTATATTGGGATTAGCTCCAGCAGCTAGCAATAACCGAGTGCAGTGTTGATGGGCACAGGAGACTGCTACGTGGAGAGGAGTCCATCCAGGTTGAAGTAGTGGTAACTGGAAGATATGGGTTACTATATACGAAACAACTATTACTCACTATTGCTTATATACGAAAGATCATTTGAAGATATCGAGTGTGGTTGTTTTTGTAACAGGGCTGTCAAAAGCAAAGTTATACAAAATCGTAGCTCAAAAGTATATCTCTCTATACATTTACCTAACTATGTTTATACGTCTGTATATTTGTATATAAATAGTTTAGTATAGCACAGAAAAATGATGTGAAATATCACAGCTACGTCTATAACGGGCTTAATGCTTATTGATGAACACATAATGACTATTAACATTATTATTGATTAACATATTAATATTCGACTGTCCAATACCAAGATAAATTTTACATAAGTAACTAATTTACTCTTTCAGATGTGTGATATTGTAATAAATTTTCTTTCCTTTCAACATTTATTGCTCGATTTCAATAATTACTTATTTCACAATGTCAGGGTGGTATAACAAAGCCATGCTACAAATTATAACCATGACGGAAAATATTTCTCAAAAATATAGACCGGATACTAATTTGTAATGATTAGCAGCGCTATACTAATAATGTATGTAAACTTACGTTCCCTTTGGTGCTCATACAATCATGGTCGATGTCGTCTTTCCATGCTTTCGGTAGTTCTGTAGTTACTTCGTGAATATCACAACGCATGTTAATCATGTCGTTTATGCTATGGCTTATTTTCTTAACATCTTCTTCGGCTTTAGGCGACATTCTTTCTGTATCTACTCGGCTTTGTATATCTATAATGGTTTATTTATCATCTTTAATTAAATTGTTTTCTTCTTTTATACCATTTACAAAACGAAGCAAATTTTTTCAACAGATTTTGATTTTTGCGTTTTTTGATTTTTCATTACTAAAAATAGTGTTTAAATCATTTTAAACATTACTTTATGAAATCTTAAATGTTTATTATCTTTTCTGATTGAAAGCAATTAACTGAATACAGTAAACAATGGTTTGAGATTTACCATAGTTAAAATGGATTGAAGGTCATCGGTATCGGTAGTGTAAAGTTTAAACGGAAATATTTTTTATTTAAACATCAATGCAATTGTAAAATCATTGCTAAGTGGTTTTCGAAATATTATAGAGATGATTTTTTTAGATTATCAATTGAAGTCATGCCACGCGCCAAGGTTACGTATTTTTATAATATGTTTTATTCTGTCACTAGCTTACCGCCCGCGGCTTCGCCCACTCTGTTTAAAACCTAATAAATTATATACCAAAACCTTCGTCTTTAATCACTTTATCTATTTAAAGTGGCTTTATTTATGCATAAATAGGGATATAGGGACAGAGAAAGCCACTTTGTTTTATACTATGAAGTGATATAACCTCACAATTTTTAACTAAATCTACTCAGTAGTTTTGTCATGATTGTGTTACAAATGTTCATATATCCATCCGAATACTCTTACTATAACATTCTTCATCATCAGCCTTTTATCTTTCCACTGTTGGGACACGGGCCTCACTACGCTGTATGACGGAATAGATCAAGTTATACAAAAATTACCTTCAGGAAAGTCTAGCAGTATAGCCATTTGTCGTGCATTCCCCGCATATGCAGCCAGGTGCAAGGGTGTTCTACCATATTTATCCAGTCTATTCTTCTCTGCACCATATTTGATGAGTAGGCTTAGTGCATCACCACCAGTTAATGCAGCGAGATGGCAGGCTGATACAAGTTCAGCACGGCAGGTTACATTTGGATTGGCGCCTTCTTTGAGGAGTCTGTTGGTTATTTTAGCAGATAAATATTTAGTAATCTGTGGTATTTTTGTAGTAAGTACCTACTTATAAAATTAAGGATAGCACAGATCTAGAAGGATAGCATCGATTCTGTGACATTTTATGACGCATAGGTGTTTTTGCAAACAAATAATCTAAGCCAAGAAACATCGCTTGTAGTGGTTTGTATTTAAATTCAACGTAAAAAGGATTTCTTTATAAGCTGAATAATTTGCAAATAACATTTGGCACGTTATTGACACGTAAAGGTCATTGTCTTTCCTTGTCTTGGTTGAATCATGTATATTGTATAATAGTATGTACTTTAGTTATTATAGTAAGAAGAACAACGTTATAACCTAAAATAAGAAGAATGAAAACCAATAGTACCAGCAAGGCATGATGGATGTAAATTTTTGGCTTGGAAAATTCAGCTCAAAGGGGGTGTTATCCAAATCCATACTTGATAATATACTTTTATGGATTACCCCTCAATCCATACTTGAAATGAAAAATCAATTGAACGCATGTAGGTACGCGTTTTACATTCATTCTATGACGACGATATCAAAAATTGCTTCCTTCGATATTGCAATTTAATAATCGTGTTTAATAAAGAAAAATTGTTTCCTATTCCGTCGTTGGTCGTAGGGCTAAGTGCAAGTGTAATAGGAAAATAATTTTGCCTAAATAAACACAATGATAATTATATCATTCTTAAAATATACAAAACCCTTGCTTTCTTGAGTGGTGGTTACAACTAGGGAATGCAATCCCGATCCCGCGGGATCCCGATCTCGCGAGATCTCGTGTAATTTTTCGGGATCAATCCCGACGCATCATATGACGAGATCCCGTTCGAGATTGACGGGATTGGGCGGCAGTGGTCAGCGACGCAACACACAACCACTCGGGGCGCAAGCGGCGACAAATTAGAATCTACCATTAAAAAAGAAATGGATTTGTTTGAGTGGGGAGGAACAAGGGGGCGATTTTTGCAGTTTGCATATAATTGCTTCGCCACGCTGTTGCCAACCAGCGTTGAGTCGGAGAGGGCATTCTCAGCAGCGGGGTGAATTGCAACGGACATTAGATGCCGTTTAGCAGATGAAACTATTAATACCCTTTGTTTTTTAAGGAGTCATTTTCAAAATCACTCTTTTTCCTAATTCCCTTGAAATAGGCTTATTGTTTTGATTACCTAATTTACCTACGTTAATTTCCTTACAACCTGATTATTATTTAGTTGGTAAGATTAAAGAATAAAGGTTTTTATTTTCTTTCGAGTAATATGTTATTTTAGTTAACCTCACTATCACAAACAAGCAGTTATTAGCTTTTTCAGTCATCTGAATTCAACATTTTTTTTTAATAGACGGGATCCCGAAAATTCCGGGATCCCGCGGGATTGATATTTCTAATCCCGCGGGATCCCGAATTTGCAATCTCGAGTCGGGATTGCATTCCCTAGTTACAACTGAGCTTTGGTATAATAGTGGTATATATATTCTTTGTAGTTTTTCTTATTTCTAGTGTTTTCTTTTCTCTCAACAAATATGAATAAAATGTGATAGTGTGTTTGAACAAACTCAAACATTTACTTATTCAACTAGATTTCTTCTAGAAGCA
>CAJQZM010011689.1:0-14212 GCA_907164665.1 Colias nastes | reverse complement strand
TTCATTTGACCCATATTTTTTTCCTATGCGGGCTTGTAGTCTATAGTCTATTCAAATGAAATGAAAATTCATTTGTCAGAATTGTATTTTCGTTCAACACTATAAGCTAGACAGCTTATATTCTTAGGAGGACGAAACATTTACTCGTATAGTTTCATATTATTAAACTTTTAGATTTTAAATATTACTACGATATCATAAAACACCAAGCGTCAGTGGAACTTCCACGATCCAATATTTCTCACTAATTACCGCGGGACCCCGAAAAAAGTTGATCAAGCATAACCGCAACAAATTTAGCCAGAAAATATAAAATTACCTTCTTTAATATATGGCACGTAGACAACAAGCGAGCCGTGTTACTTGCGAAGCGGGAAATGTGTCGATGCAGCCAAATAGGCCGGGGTTAAGAGTTAAACTTATTGTGGTGTGGTGTTTTTGTGTATTTGGTGTGTGTAGCGATACGTATTTGTTTAGTTGTGTTTAAGAGCTCTAATCAATCGTTAAAAAGCTGATTTGAAGTAATCACGAGTTGTTTAGAACGAAGGCTGGAAAGAACGTTAAATTGACCACTTTATTTGAACGATGTCTATGGAGTTCCTAAAACCCCAATCAGTAAAGAAAAATATTGAAACCGGCATTTTGTTGCATCTATGTTTGAAATATGTTGTTTTAGATGAAATAATTTATAAGTTTTAGACATTTTTAGGGACTTCTTTTGGAGAGTGAATTCTATCTTTTCGTCTTTAAGAGGAAAATTAAATTAAATTAATTTCAGGCGTTTACACATCACAGACAGTTCACAGTTCTCAACTTCTTGCACCAGGTGCTGACATTGCTATTCTTATTTGGCGCTTATTTAGCAGATGATAAAGACGTTGAGCGAAGATATTAATAAAACACATGATTGCACCATCAGTGCATAATGTTGTAAGGTTATTGGGCGACGGAACCATCTGCGCGACGGCAGCGCCACATTTTACGAGCGGCCCGTGGCGCGAATTGCAACTAACGGCTTCTATTTGAGGTGACATACAGTTAGTGTGAACACGCGCGTTTATTTATATAATTTAATTTTTTTACTCAATTTGAAGCAAATTAAACAGGCGCATAAATAAGTAGCCAAAAAGCGAATGTACTTATAAATAGACCTTTACATAATATTCCATTTTAACATTAAATTCTTTTACAATCTTATTCGTATCATGTGACATTCAAGAATTACTAAAAGCACACAATTCACTAGTTCCACCTGATTTAGATTTTTATTACAATAAGCGACGGTTTCGAAACAGCCTGGCGATCATGATAAAATGCAGTTCTTTCAAGAGGTAACAATACAAAGTATAAATTATACTAAAAGCAAGTTTGAATTACGTTGAAAATAAATTTCCAATAACATATTTAATATAGGTAACCACCTGGTCTATTAGTTTTCAAATAGAGTTTTACATTCAAATTAAAATAGATTCAAGTTTTAGTTATAATAGTAAAAAAATAATATAAATTTTCTGTTTCAGTAGATATTATACAGCTTAACTTTGGTTCTATAGTTGTAATGTTTATTATTTCAAAAACCTCACTGTAAAGACAAGTAATCTTGTCCACATTTCAATTTATGTTTGTCAAATATTTCTACTTACCATTTTGCGTGCTTTTAAGTAAATGAAATGAAATGAAATGAAATGAAATGAAATGAAATGAAAAATGAAATGAAAAACATTTATTTGACAACACAGCGTGACACATCAAAAAGTAGACAATAAAGAAAAGAATACATACAAATAACGCAAAAAATTTAACAAGAAAAGAGAAAAAAAAAATATATTAAAACAAATTGTGCCCGCAGTGCAGTACTAATGAATATCGAATGGATTTCTGTTAATATTCTTACAACAGTTCCTCAGATCCATATTAAATTAGGCAAAAACTATATTAAAGTAAAGACTGACTCAAAACTTTTCTATTCTGATTCCACGCGTTTCAACTAAGCTTAAGCAAATTTCATTTATTAGGTATAACTCTAAATAAACGCACCGTTACCGCGCCAATTCATCGCCCGTGTGTTTCCACTAAACTGCCCATAACCACGCACAATGTAGACGAGCACAAAACGTATCGAGTGCCATTTGAACGCCTTTTCCAATCACGTCACGTATTACGTATAGACAATTTTATAAAATGCTATACAATGGTGGACTTTAAAGAAAATGAATTTAAAATCGAGACGCTTTGCGCGATTGTGTAGATTTGATACATATGTCTGTGTGTTTCTATCGTTGATTATATCAATATAAGGGCGTTATCGACACAGTATATTTTATCTGTAGTGTATTAAACATGCGTCATTAAAGACTAGTACAAAACAAAGGCAATAATATTACTGTGAAAAGGCTATAAAAGATAATCACCTACTTGTCCATAGAGGGACTTCTTTAAACATTTATGTAGAAATACTTTAATAATAAAGAAAACGGAAATCATTTCTTTATTTACAGATTTAATAAGTTTCCACAGGACTAAGAAAACGTTTTGTAGGACACAATATTACAGACGTTCTATTTATATTAAAATTATTTCTTCGATACTTGATATTTTAATCGAAAACGTGTACTTTCAATAAAGTGTACTCTAATAGGAATTCTTCCAGCTTTGTTATTGATATAACTTGATATATTATTATTATATTTAATAATAAACAGTTTGTATTTTTATTAATTTTGTTATTATGTAGAGACTAGAGTTACTATTCGATTTGTAAAATTGCAATTAATGAATGACCAAAGGTGTTTGGAACTTACGTTTGTTAAATTCACCTTGATTGATCCTTCATCCATCCATCACCTTGAAAAAAATCTAATAATTAGATTTTTTCGATTTCGATAGTTGATTTCGAATATTACATAGGTATTGCTTAATTTTCAATGCGTTTTTTTATTTTTATTTGCTAAAATCCGTCGTACAAACATCCGAAATTAAGAATTTTGGACACTAGTTCGAGCCCTTCACTCATGTAGAGCCAAAGTAAAAACAAATATTATCCTTTACCTGGCTTATCAACTATCTAAAATTTAATACATATTTAACAGCTGACTTAAAGAGAAAGAAAAACAAACATCAATCGTCATAAAATTTCACTTTTTAATAAAATGAGATTTGATTGCAGAAATATATATCAATTACAATTGCACTTTTTTATGTCTCAATGTAAGTCTTGAATTCTTCGATCAGCTAAATGTAAAGAAGCTGTAATACTCATTAAGTCTAAGATAAAATGAATTCTTAATCCAAAATTTTAAACCACAAAGCAGTTGCCAATAGAGGCACCAAAAGTTTTCGTAAGGACGTAATCACATTATACACGTACAAAGGAGCTGGGATGAACTACAGTTAATTAGTTCATTTTGTAGGCTTCTGCTGGCTCCAGCCAACTTTGAGCTATTCAATTATGTGTTGAATTTCAGTTCCCAGCTATGGTTTCAATTATAATTGCTAAGGTCGATAGATATTTCTAGGTATTTTGGTTTACGTGACTCTATTGTTCAAATTGCTTTTGTAGGCTGACTAGGGAAATTTGAGCGTAGCGTTGTTAAGCTATTTTCTGAATTATTCTGTTCAAATGAAGAGCGAAGGGAAAGAAAACAAAAATACGTACTTTCAAGTTTCATTTCTAATATTTATGAGTGAGATATATGATGTGGTTCCTACGATTTTATGTTAAGCAATGAATGAAATTAATAGCATTTTATAACTTTTTAAAGTTCATTTGTTGATCGCAGAACTGATTCATATTATTATTTCATTTTAAAATAAAAATACGTAAAATACATGGAACTTTTTCTCCACATCTAGCAAAGAAAATAACGAGCCAAGCAATATTATCTATAAATTTCAGAGTAGATTTTTTCTTGCACGAAATAAATATAATAAAAGTTTCTAAGGCTTGACCTGCTTAAGTTGGAAACTAAGACAAGGGTTATTGAAAGAGATCATTATTTCCACTTTAGTGTAGCTGCATATTAAAGTTTAAATTGAACGTACCCGGCTGCGGTGTAAGTCTGCATTAGGATCCCATTGGGACACGGAATCGGATGCGGACAGAGATGCGCGGAGCGATTTGACTGTCTTCAAAAAAGTTTTCATAATGTTGTTTTATTACTTAAGCGGTTCAAGAGATATTCACTTAAGTAAAGAATGGCACATTGATTAAAAATGTAATATGTAGGTAATGTTGTCTGTGTTATTGTAGGTCAAAAAATGACGATCATGATAATATAATACGTTTTTTTTTCAATCAAAAGACTTTATGGTCGATTGTTCTTCGCTCGATGTTTTGGAAATTGAATAAACAACAGCGTTTTGATTGAATATAAAATACTCCATAACTTCATACTTACTTAATATTTGATACTTAGAAGCATAACGGCCTGATAAGTCGATAGCAACTTATGAAAAGTTGTCAAGTGGTGTTTTTTAGCGATTATTTTATCAGTACCAAAACCGCAGCCTGTCGCGTCTCAAGGGTTTGGAACAAAGTATCGTTGCAGTTGTCTGCATAATTCACTTTATTGCAACCGCAAGATATCCCGTCATAACGCGCAGCTTCCCCAAGGAAGCTAGGCTCGGTACTTGTGAAATATGTATGTTGTTTTTAAAGTTTTAAGTGTGAATTGGTAATGAAATAAATGATTAATAATTGATGATTTAAAAATGGTGTAAATGATAATGTGATGGACTTCGTTTGAAATAAATACAAACGAGTTTTTTATAATAAAATAATTTATTTAATAAAGTGTAGTTGAAAATGATTTCTAATTAGAAATGGATATTTATTGTTTTGAGGTGATAAGAATGATGAGATATTGTTTTAAATTTTGAGAATCCTATATTTACCAAAGAAGTAGAACTCTATAGTTATGATACTGCTCGTACAGTAAGTATTTGATGACGCATTAAATCTATTCCCACCACAATAAAATGCTTTACGAACGTTATATTCAAATAGCAAGCGAAGATAAGCTGTATAGATATTTTTAACGACCAAAGTACACCTCTGGCCCATTTTATCGGCCGCATTTCACCTCTAGACGGAAGTATTAAAAAGAATATTACGGCTATAATACCATAGAATTCAGTGGGGCCTCTCAACGATACAAATAATAAAATAACATGTTACTTCACGATAAGGCCGGGTAGCCGTAAAAAATGAATAATGCTGTAAAATCTTCAAGCAAATATATTTTATCTTCATAAATAGCTTTTACAAGAGTGCTTATTGAATACCAGTTGTTTATGTGAACTGGTCAGGTGAACGTTGTGTTTGTTTTACCATTGTGATGGAATAAGGAAATAATTAACTGATTGAAACAGATTGTGGACCGGGAGTGAAAATATATGTTTTTATAAACAAGTGAGAAAATGTACCTGAAAAAGCTCACACAGTGCGCTATATTTCGATATAACCAAAATTTGAAATTATTTTGAAAAGCTACGATGTAATGAGATTTCGTTATTATTATGATCCTGATTCAAATAACAACATAATTTTGATACGGCTCTATTCCTACATAGCTCAAGAATTATCTAATTTAACATTATTTTTTATTAATAAAAACCGAACGATAAAAAACGATACGATCGGAAAATTGTTGTCTCTACAATCAATAAAATGTTGCTCACAATAAAAATAGACATTCCCAATACAGAAACTCCATCGCATAACAAATTAATAGAACGATTAACAAAAAATGTAACTTGTATCAGCTGCATTGAGAGGCTCGAACACATCGCCGGTATTTCCGCTGGGAAATCAACCGAGCACCGTCTTCAGAGCTCCACAATTTGCACCATATTTAACTTTTTAAACTTTTGTTGTGAGACTCCACTTGAGTGTGAATATTCAATTCAGTGTGTTTATTCATCAATTTCGTTAGCTATATGTAGGAGTCTGAGTGATTTGGGAGGGGGTGGTTATAAAATTAAATAGAGAATGAAAGAAAATACATGTAATTTAATGGCATAATGCCATGCCACTATAAGATGTGACAAGTTGTATTACTTTTCGCCGGTTTACACGGGCTCAGTACTAAGTGCTTAGTGCCTGTCACTAATACTTAGTCCCAATGTGTAAACTGTGAGATTAGTGTAAGTGTAAATCGACAATTAATTAATTTTGAATGCAGCCATTATAATGATCATTTCACTAGATCTTCTAATCAAATAAAATAAATCACTAAAAAGGTCATTAAAATTGTCACTGTTCTTTTACCTGAATAGCAATAATATAAAAAATAATTATCATTCGACAAAATGTTATATGATAAGTGCGCGTATCGTAAAACTCGTTAAAATATAGTTAAAAATAAGGATTGAAAGTGCTCTCGAAAATCTGTGAATTTATACATTGAACATAATAGAAAATTTATATTTGTATTTCAAAACTGTTCTTTCTTTGTGTGCCTGGTAGTTTATTGTTTATTGATACTATTTAAACATAAAAAATAATATTTATTTAAATTATATATTACGTTGAACTTAATTTTCGTAAATAATTTTATTTTTAGGCAAATTAGAAGAAACATCAACTTTTATCAATACAACTATAAGTTATTTAGTTTAATAAATAAATGTAAACTTATGCAGAACGAAGTTATACCTTGAGTTTCTCAAACTCAAACATTTGCACATTCAACCTTCCTTGAAATGCACTTTTGAGTCAAATTCTACAATAATTAAGTTCAGTCAGGAAGCAGTTACAGAGCGGTTTCTGTTAAATCACAACAAACGTACAACGTTACCGTTAATCATAATAAAGCAATAAAAACGACACAGCGAAGTATTAGTAAGAATAAAAAAAATAATTTAAAAATCTCTTTGCGTATATAAAATCCACATACGCCTACAGCCTCTCGTGAACTCAAGTGTTGTGTTAAACGTTAATAAAACTGCAGCAAGGGTTATGCAGATTAAAAATTAAATGTTAAAATTTAATAAATCCTCTTTTCAATTTAATTTTGCGGACAAGTTTGAAAGCTAGCGTTTCACAAGACCGTCTGTAGGCAGCGATGCGTGCTCAGACTGTGATATGCCACGCGAAAATGTCCCTTAATTACGCAGCACTAAGGGCTCTAGTTGATGGCTTTGCGTGGCATGGACGGTGAGCAGTGTGCACTTCAGATGGTCGGTGGGAAACGGCATTGGCGATGGCGGAATTAAAAATTGCAGTTTTGTGATTAGATTTGATGTAAGTTTTAATTTGCTATCTTCATGTACCTATTATTCTGTCTCCTACTATGAACGTTGGAGTAGATGGTTGATGGATATTTAGAAGCATAAAGCTTTTCCTGCAAATGGCAAATGGTTATAAATGGCACGGAGTGCTAGACCAATAATTGTATCGTAGAACGTCTGGCACAAAGTTCAGTCCACATCCTCTAATTGAGGTTGAGCGAAACTGAAAAAGATAACATTATTTATCAGCAAAAATTACATTTGATTTTTTTTCCTGTGGGATCAAAATATATAATATTAATTCAAATCGCCAAAAGCTTATAAATTCCGCTAAAAGGGGGTTGTCTTAAGATGCCTCTGAGGAAATTTTAAGCTTGCATTTATGTCAGTTTATTTTTCAAGTGCTAGGTAATTATAACATTTCTTTTTGCAGCTCTTTCATGAATAATATTTGCTTTTATGGCCTTAATATTTGTAAAGGGATGTTTTATGTATGTTAATATTTTATGTAACAGTAAATTTAAAATACATATTTTACGAAATAGTTTAGCTGGTCTTATTACTTAACTTAAGTTTATGATCTGCATTGTATATCTTAGACCAACTTTTTTTAGTTTCCACCAGGAAGCGAACCCACGACCTCTCATTTTTACGCTCATGCTTTAACCACTGTACTCAAGAGGCGGTCAATATCATGATTAATTTATACAAAATCGTTTCCAAATCCAAAACAAAAAGATCCCTGTCCAAAGCCAGACAGAGAAGTAAAAACATATTCCGTAGACTGTTTACATCCACCCCAGACATCGTTGACAAAGGTTAAATAGCTATTGTTTTCAAACAATGGCTGTCTTACAGCGCTTGTTACTGAAAATATTGATTGATAGTCGCGTTATTCCTTTTTATTAATTAGTAGTCGATTCGTTCTCGGGGGAGATTTTCCCGCGTGAATCCTGTTTCTGTTTGGAAATCTTTAAGGATAAACTCAAGTAAAATATCATTTAATAATTCACTTTAAAACATTTTAAGTAGGGTAGAAAAATATAAACAACTTCTTCGTTTTACCAAGGTATAAAACTTAGAAAAGAACACATAAAAGAAATTATTGAAACATACAAGACCAATGGCGATAAAAATTCTAACTCGCAGTTCGAATAAAATTTAGACGTAGTAGGAACATGTGTTTTAGTAAAGGTCATCTATCAGTATAAATTTAAAGCTATCGGGTGTAGAGATAACTTGCATTCTGGGTCCTATCTATGCAATGTGAGGATGGTTCATAAATTGTAAGCTTAACCGCTCTGAAGTATGGATGAAATGGATAATTCGGAAATCTGAATTGTAAAAATGAATCGATGCAATCCAAAAGGAGATTCTCATTTCAAGGCTCAATAGGCTAATAAATTTTATTTAATACCGCATCAGCATGTTTTGTTTTTGATATTCATATTAAATGCCAAGTCCGCCAAACTTCACTAACAAGCAGTATTTTATACAAACGACGTGCATAAAATATAACGACCAGTAAAATCCTTAATCCAAAGGAGTCAAACAACTTAAATTTAATTCATCTTCAACTCAACAATTTAAGCTCGTTCAGTGTCTTAACACTAGCTAGAAACGTCGAACTCTTTAAATATTCTCAAAAACGGCGCAGTTCATCATCTTCAGAACTCTTGATATATGGTGCTCGAACTTTCCCAATACCAAGGGTTGAGTAAACAAATAGCCAAGTATGTCCAGCAGACAATTCGTCAACGTCATATCGCCGGATAAAACTCCATTTTGTAATATCTCCCAGATTTATGATGCTGGCTATTATCACACACTTAACTGGATTATTTAACGCTCTCCTTGCGCCGCAATCACTTACAGACCAACCGCCATTTATTTTGTTAAACGGAAAATATGGTTCACGTGATGAACTGATATTTCATACGTTAGCTGGTTTCATTTGTTTGTGCGCTAGTTTAAATTGGATAATTAACTCTTGCGAAGTAAAATATTACAAAATGCACACCTCACCTAATCAAACACACAAAATTAATCTAAACTTCATCATTGTATGCTTCAGACGTGGAATCCTAATTAACAATCAGATTTATAAGATTTTAAAATTTTAAAATAAATTTACAATATCAATAGGTAAGGATAAGAATTAATTAAAGATACATAACCTACATTTACTTTAAGCAGAAAAATAACCACACATTTCAAGGCATTTGTCTGTAACCGTACTCGGCATCAAAAACATCTTGTAAAATCCTCATCTTAATAAATCAACCAAAAGCAGGCAAGTGCGCGTAAAACAATAAATCTAATGTTAGCGACACATCGTCATTTCATCTGACGACGTTGATTGATCGTGCTAAGTCTTTTACATCTCCTTCATTTATTATCTGTATTACTCTGTTATGGTGGATTATGGCGGCCACGAGTTCAGCCGCCATCTTGGATTTTAAATTGCTCAATGTGTTTCGAAAATCTTTCGAAGTTTTGAGACGTTTCGTTGTATCGATGTCAATATTGCCACATATTGCTGTCGATTTTATTGTGAATGTAGCTATTTGTAATCTGTATACGTCATATTATAACATATACTCTATGATTTCTAAACACTTAATGAATTTGGTCAATTTGGTCTAGATCGACGATACCTTTGTAAGTGTAAAGGGCTACTTCACGTCAAAGCGATATAATATGAATAGAGGTGAAATAATGGAAATTTAAATAACACATTACGTTAGATACATGTGAGCAAAGCTGTAGGTGTGAAGCTTGTATTCATAATTAATTATTGGAATCGACTGCTATTCATACAAGTTAAAAAATTACTATTGAAACAAAGATGACTGAACTTTAAAACTGAATGTTAGATTACCCCCACAGGGCTATGATGCATTCCTCGTCTGTTTGTTCGAGCATGACAGGCAAATAGGCATTTACCCTTTTTTATTTAAAATGTTTCCCTATTGAAATTGTTCACCTACTTTTTAAATGGGAAAGTACCTACGTATCTACATGTTATAAAGGTTATAATTTAGCATATAAACTGGATTAACTTTTATAGTATACATTGAACAAATATAGATATACATTTTACGTCGATGCGACCTGAATCCTGAATTCAGACTTTTTACTAGAAAAAAAAATCCATTAAAATAATACCGGAGAATACGAAAAAAATGGCGTAAAGTAAACCCAGCAAGCCCCTGTAAATTGCAACTCATGTAACCAAATAAACCACGTCATCAACTCAAAAAGGACGCGAACTCATTAATGGCAGAACCAATATGAACACTTGGCGCAGTTACAGGCGAAATGAACCGAGTTTGGGGGATTTTTAAAAACCGGTACAAAGTGCGCACGTACGTGCATAAGTGCCGAAGTAGACTACACTGCATTGTAGTATTTTGTCCGTCGGAATAATAACGTAACTTGCGCTAGGGCTGCCGCGCGTGAGTTATGTGCTGTGTGCTGTGCCACTTGAGAGACGCGAGAAATTATGGTCTAAGTATACGTGGTGGTTTAAATTGAAGAACTGCTTTATAATAGAGGTATGAGATAAGAGTTTGTTTTCAGGTTTGGCTTTCTTTAAAAAAAAACTAAATCATAAAAAAGCTAAAGCTCTTTGTATACTACTATGTTGGTTTGAAAAGTGTGTGCAGGAAACCTCATGTAAAATAAAATTTCAAAGATTTTATTTCAATTTTCTTCAGCGTTTCTTTGAATTTGCAATATACATTTCAAGAATCGCACATTCTCTAAATATACTCTTTGTAAATTATTTTTATCTGAATGAATACAGTTTATCACAGTAATTAATTTCATTACATGTAATTCATTAATTTCAACAAAGTGCGAACCCTACCAGCATATGCGGTCCGCCCGTCCAACATTTGGACTACTTTCAAAGTTTACGTTGTCGTTTCTATGAATGGACCTTTGTTCAAATACGTTTTTGTTTAACTAGCGCGCTGCATATCATAATGATATGTATATCTTTATTATTTTTTATCTGTTCATTTCTCGGGGCTTTGTGTTGTGAAAAGTGAAAGTATTCGCATTTGCTAGTGATGTTATGTTATTGAAATGGGTTAAATGGAAGAAGATTCAGAAGTGCTTGAAGTGAAGAAGCCTATTTGAATGAATAATATATGAGCTTAATAAAATTCTTTGTCAGCTAATATAATATCAAAACGATTTGATCGATTCGCTTCGGACATATGAGAAATTCTTTGCCATAGACAAACTTATATTTTATACACAGACATTCAAAACTGATTTGCATCTGGGATTAAAAAATAAATCACTTATTTAAGTTAAATTCGTAAAAATACGATTAAAACATCAAACAAACACATTACATCCAATTTGTTATAATTCTAGTAAATAAATAATCAGAGGTGATAATTTTCATAAAGTAAGAACAACGAAAACTGTGGAGAAGACAAAGAGGGTACCACCGATTTAAATCGACCTAAAATAAAATAATTTAATTCAAACAAATTCTGATTACACTTGCCCTAATAAACTCACACAGACATTTTTTCTTAGGTATTTTAAATATTTATACCTCTTTATTTTCCATATTTTGTATTTGACAAAGTGCTCATCATGACCGTATTTTTCTAGAAGAGAAAATATACATAAAAATGAACTGGGTATCGTTATAATATTATAGATACGACTAAATATATTATATCCATTAAATTATAATATTTTATCTTTTATTGGGTAATACGAGAACGTATCGTTGAAATACAAATTTTAGTTTATGATATTATGATGAAACTTAATACGAAAACATGAATACACTAATAATTCTTCGTATTAATTGGTAGTGAAATACCAATTAATTTTGAATGGATCTTAACAGTAAAGTTTATGCTATTGTATGCTGTAAGGATTATCAGAATTCTAAAATTTATAATATTAGATATTATAATATATAGAATTTAGTTCAAATAGCTTATCAATATTATTGTAGATCTACAACATTTTTCTTTTTTCAGTAAAGTTTACCAGTAGGTACTATAAGTCAAGTCGTTTTCACTAAATTTGAAACAGTATTTTTCGGAGCATTTAGGTACGGATTTTTTACAGATTATAAAAATATACATTACATACATTTTGTGTAATAAAATGTTTAAAGCGTGAATAAATTTGCGTGTCTTTTTAAGATGCAAGTAGCTGGAATTCTACTTAAAAAGTGCTATAAAAATAGATTTATATTTTCAAAGTTTTCCAGTTTGCGATTATTCCTTTGTCATTAAAAATCAATCGTAACATGATTAATAAAAAATTGTACTCTACTATGTAATCGATAAAAATATTTATACAACAATCGTCTCAACTCCTTTCCCTGTTCTATCCCACCGTCTTAGTACTTAGTACTTTGAAGATTAGTTTTTGACTTGTAACAGCTGACTTAGCAACCACGTCTCGGATGCAAATGACCTAGATTGAGGGTCCTTCCCGCGTCTTCAGAAATTATAGAAAACTCACCATCTATGATTTCTGATGAGATCTTCACTTTAAGATTTATTCAAATTAGACACTTAAAAATTAATGAATTTGGCTCGTGACGGCGAAGGGTAATTTTTAGGTGAATTTTTAAATTTTATGAAAATCTTAAGGATTAATTTTTTAAGACCATCTCAAATCTTGTTTGGCTTGGGTAGGTATGTTATGATTTAATTAATTCATGGAATAATAAACAGTATAATAAATATTTGTAAATAAGTTTGATAAGTAGGTTATTCCCTTTTTTTAATTTTTTCACCACTTCTAAATAGTATTGAAAAAAGTTATTCACATTAAGTAGGTAGTACAGTTAGTTTAAAACATTTTACATTAGGATTCTGGGCTCGAAAAAATAATTATTTGTTAATTTTGACAAGCCATCCACATTAATTCATGTATAGCATGAAATATTATTGCACTCATTATAAAAATGTGTCGTTTTGACTCTCAAAGTATAATATCACGTACAAAAATCGTTTTTATTTCACAAAGCCGCACTAGGGTCTTGAACAATTAACCTCTAAGAACTGTGCTACAGAAGACCATCGTATCAAATATTAAAATTCAGTGGGTATACATTGAACACGCGCCGCGGCGGGTTAAAATTCAAGAGTTTTCGCCTTTCGAGTAATTTATTCAAGTAAATTTTGGACATGCGACGAAATGAGAAAATGGCTGTTTAGTTTACTGAGATGAGGTCGTTGTAATGGATGGAGTGTTTTAAAGAATTTGCGAGTTGTTAGTGTTGGTTATGCGGGTAGTTTGGATAAACACTTATACGTGCGATGTATGAGGTTAATTGATATAATTACATCGTTTTAAAAACATATGAAGGGCTCCTTTGAATAGGACGTACCTAATTTTTTAAGAATTTTTATAATTTTTTTTTTCGTGGATGAATTACTCGTAGATAGGTACTATTTCTTTTTTTTATCTACTGCATAAAGTTTCCAATTATTGTAAGCTGAATAATTATTGCAAGCTGCTTGACGGAAAGCTGTTTGTGGTTTCATGAATAATTAGGTGATAATTATTACCTAAGTTAAGCATAAGCATGTTGAAAAGTGAAAATTAATATTTATAAATAATACCACAAAACTTGGCCTGCTTAGGGTACAATTCGTATTTTATTGTATTTAACCCTTATTATAACTCCATTTATATTTGTGTAGGGATATCATAAAGATAATGTTATAAAATTCTCGTTTGTTAACAAGAGGCTCTTGTTTAAATTCAAAATTATTTGACATTGATAAAGTTAATTACTGTCCTGTCTCTATTATTTTCAAGTTCTAGAATAAAGCAGCATACTATAGGATTACCTAAAGTCGTTGTGTTGGATATCTTCTTAGTTATAAATTAAAAACTGTTAATGATTTGATGATTGTTGCTGTTTCAAGCAAATGCAGTTATAGTCTGTCCACTATAAGAATTGCTTTTTGACAGCTCGACGGGT